>JAUZND010005571.1:0-11144 GCA_034780555.1 Coelogynopora nodosa
TTACTGTTGTCCAACATGTGCTGTCATCGTCCAGTGCTGTGCCACAGTGTTGTTCAACATGTGCTGTCATCGTCCAGTGCTGTGCCTCACTGTTGTCCAACATATACTTTGACCACACAGATTAACATAGCATATTCTCGTAAACAGTCCAAAAATTAAGACAATCGTCAACCCTCCCAGGTGTAACGGACAAAGTATGAAGACAACTTGGCAAAAAACATATATTTGTTGTTAATGTAGTGGTTGTTGTTGTCGTGCAACAAAACTCCAACGCAACATTTACAGAACTTGAACCACATTTGATTTCTTTTTTGATTTCTTTCCAGAAGTAATTGGCTTGGAGAGGATTATTCGTAAGGTCTCGGATGTTGGTTATGTTCCATTTCATCCGTAGATTTAGGGTCGCGGGTAATATAGTAGTTGATAAATTTAGTGAGTCACTAATCTGTACAGTTTGGGGTCTTCTGCATAATCTCTTTCTGGACAACTGACTCCAACAAGCTGACTGCTGACAGGAATTTGAGAGCATCCATTTTAATGGTTAGGAAGGTCTGTACTTTGCCGGCCTCTATCCAATGTTACCAACGGCGAATTGGTTAGAATGAATACACAGCCTCCCAGTTGACGAGTCAAAGGGCTATGTTATGTTTAGTATTACAATTTAGTATCTGTCAAATTTAGTTAAACAATTAATATAGCGTAGTTTATGTACAAAATGAAGGTAAACCTTTTTTAACAGGAAATAAGAACACATTCCAGAATAAAAGCTCAACATTGAAACCACTGTCATTACCCCTCAACAAGTCAAAACAATTCTAACTAAAAGAGTTTGAAAAGTTATCAGGAACTTTCACCTGTCTTTATTAACGGAAAACTGAAAAAAATTGTTTACATAAACTAAATTATTAATAATAAAAACCGCACTTTAAATTAAACAAATGTAACCATACGATTATTATACAATTGGTTTTTACAAAGTTGACATTTCTTGACATATTTTATGTTTGTTTAATAAAGAGAAATATACAAATGGATAACTCGGATTTTGAAATATATTTCGATAAACTGTATTCTTCAATAAAAAAAATTAATATCCTCTATAAATGTCATTTAACTATGTAATACTTGCCTTTGTATTTTAGCAAGTGTAAATGTATTGCCAGCCATTATTGGAGGTTCAGTTGCAGGAATACTTTTACTTCTGGCGATTATTATAACCGTGCCAATTGTTATTCTGAAAAAGGCTAACTTAGCTATACATCCTGTTGGTACTCCTGCTGATGTTGCCAAACAATCTTGTGAAGCCAGTGATGGACCCCAAAAAGGGATACAAAATGATGAGGTTATAAATGAAGTATACTACATTTTTAAGTATAATACATCACATAAATAGTTACCTTTATATACAAATATATATAGTTCTTGCAGAACGAATTTTGATATATTTCCATTATCCAACATTTAATATGTAACAAAATTTTGTTGTACAGCATTAAGTGTTTTAATTGTTGTATAAGGAATTCAACAAATAACCATTTAACAACACCATTTTTTAATATTGACCTCAGCGTATGTACATAGTACAGATAAAACATCAGAATACTTTTTCACAATTAAATATAGGCAAGATACCAAAATAAAATTGATATTTTTCAAGTAATATGTACATATTCATACCAAAGCATGGAACTATATTGCAACTGAATAGCTTTATAAAGAAATGAATCTGACTACACCTTCTTGTTGAAATCGAAAGATCGTTTTTTGTACAATTATATAAAAACTGTCTTTATTTTTATTGTAGTTTTTATTTTCGAATAAATTCATTTTTAAATATTATTATATACAGTATAAAAAAATATATTTCTAAATGTATTCCCGTTTCGCTGAGTATTGCATCGGAATCTGTTTTATTTAGAAATCTGTAGCTTACTAAAGTTCTATAGTTTTAACAAAAAAATAAAATAAACTTGTCTTGTTGTTTTATGCATGGTAAAAATATTTTATATTTATTATGATAATTATATTTTTAGATTTCATATACGTTTTTCTTTTAATTTCTTCAGAAAGGAATATCATTTGATAAAACATCTTACAAAAACATACAAGGTTAAAAACCGAAGAATGCAAATGATTTAAAATAAACTATTCATCTAATGGGTACGTTACAATATTTACTTTTTAATTGACATGTATATACATTGAATGTATATGACTAATATATTTAATATCGCATATATTATGTATCATATTATGATATTTCGCAAATAATGATTAGGCAATAACTGTCATATGTTCCATATTATTTAATTTATTGTAATATTTTGTCATAGTAGGCCTACATTTAAAAACATGATTATGTTTGTTATAATTACGTTATATTATTACTTTTTTTGTCAGACACTAATGTATATAATTACAGACTTAAAGCAATCATTAAAATAATGTGTAGACTCCCTCGAGAAGTGTTGTCTTTTTTAGGCAGCCAATATGACAATATAGTTTATAAAAGACTCAATAAGCAAACATTTAAAAAAGTTACCCAAATCTGAATGCGTATTGATTAAGTATTGTAATAATTGATTACAGTAACATATTCGTGACACAAAAAAAATATTTTGCATTATAATATGTATAACAGAATACATAAATATAATTTGATTTTTAAAATTTGATAAAAGTCGATTACAGCAAAAACACATTCGGACACACACAAACAATCAGTGTTTGTATTTTCATATCTAAAACATAACATCAACATTTATAACGTTTAATATTACAATTAATTTTTACAACAGAATAATTATGTTTTCTTTGAAATGTAATGATATCTTAATGTTATACTGTATTATACATTTTTATATATATTATAATGTTAATTAATAACTCAAATGTATTAATTATAAATATTTTCTAATAAAAACATTGTTCATCATTTTCAGAAAATCCACCAATCTGCGCTAAACTATAAAACTTAATTTACTATATATATTAAATTTTGAAATGCCATTTTCCGTAATTATATTATGTGACACACATTATTTGTTTGTGATGATTACTTGCTTGTGGCGATATTTTCTAACGAATAATATGGTTTCAGTTATATTTGTATTGTGAGACTTTTCATAGTGTAAACATATATTAGTATATTTTTTCTAATTAAAATTATTTGTTATAACATTTTAATAATAACTTGATACACGTTACTATATTATATCATTAACAATAATAGTATATAGTCTAATTGTATATAAAAATATTTATATACCTTACATATAAATATATCTAGATAGTTACAATATTAAATTACTTACATATATTTGCTGTGCTTTCTCACAATACATATACCTTCCTTAAAACATCCTTATTTAATCACAATAATATATATTACAATAGTAATAACATTATTGTCTATTTTATAAATTTTCATTAAACATTAATATTGGGTTCTTAATCATATTTTAATGTTGATGTTATTATTTAAGAAGCTTATTTTTGTTATTTTCATTTTTAAACTTGACAATTTTTTGTGATTCATTATAAATGACTACATCGTTTTATAGACATATCATTCAGCTTTTGTAACACCGAAAATTGTTTACCAACCATATTTGTTTAACCTTGTATTTTACGCTTATTTTAACTCAGTCCATAAACCCACATGTAAACCACGACATGTATTTTGTGATATATTTGGTTCTACTTTTAGATCGAAATACATCCTAATGTACTTACTTAGTATAATCATAACATTTTCATAGTTTTACATTTTTGATTATACCTATATCATAATATTTTGAAAAGTAAATAATTATTTTAAATTGTTTTCAGAGGAATAATATCTAGACGTTTAGTAAACTATATTCTATATATCTAAACAAAAAATAAAAGTTTAACTTATTAAGAATAGCGTTATACATTTAATGTATTTTATTACATATTAAAAATTAAATGAAATGTTATAATACAGGGTGTAACAGAAGTGCATGAAAAACCTATACAGGAGAGTTACGGCTCCTAATGTGTAATAAAAATCGTGTTTTTCGTGCAACTTACATAGGTAATTTTCGTACTATTAAATAGGTACTTTTCTGGTTTTTCAATGTAAAATAGTAACAAAATATTCAAATAATGTATTATATTTTTTTGTATTTATAAATAATTTATAATAAATAATTTTTAAATAATTATATTACAAAAGGTATATAATATTAATAAAGTTAATCATTTCATTTCAAGAATGTATATATATTCCATTTTGAGCTAA
Organism: Coelogynopora nodosa; assembly: GCA_034780555.1. Classification (NCBI taxonomy): domain Eukaryota; kingdom Metazoa; phylum Platyhelminthes; order Proseriata; family Coelogynoporidae; genus Coelogynopora; species Coelogynopora nodosa. The sequence continues at coordinate 4,268 of JAUZND010005571.1, forward strand.
AATTGGGATTTTCACTATTGCTTAATTGGTGAGTTGTGAGACCGTCTTAGATTCAATTATGTTTTGATTTGCGTCATTGCATTCCAAGAAAAGTTCTGTAGAGTGATAAAAACATCAATAAATATATTATTATATTACATTATTATAATTTAATTATTACTTTTCAAAATCATAAATGTGACTTAAAAAAAAGTAGATCGTGATGCATATTTATTTTAAATTAAAAAAAATATCCGTTTTAGATGCATTTGGTACCGTTAAAATTGTTATAATATGTTATAATAGTGTATATAATAGTTATTTCTAAAAAAATCAGTTGGGTATTTGTTTCGAACTTAACATTTTCAAAACCCACAGTGCACTTAGATGCCAACATTTTAATTCGTATTTTGCAAACTTCTGTGGCATGTACTGCAGAATATATTAACAGAATCTACCTCGATATGGGTACATCTCCCAAAATAACAGCATATTCGAGCAATCCTAGCCCATTTTATGCATAGCTAAGCATGATCGGTGGTCATATAAACCCCAGTAGTTCTAGGAAGGTTAAGGAGCCCCTACAAGGTCGACTGAACCCCATGGCACATCATTTTGCCACTTGTAAGTCAGGATTCGCAGTTACGTTCATCGCAGGGCCGGGGTACACAACACCGTCACAATCCTAATCACAATTGGAATGTGAAGAACTTATTAAACTTATTATGTAACATAGCCTTGGTTGTCCGCTTTACCTGTGATATTTCATGTTTTATCAATTTTATTTACACTTAATTGTATTTATCTTACGGGTATGTTTTCCGCCAATTCTCATGCTGACTGATTTAAGCCAGTGCTTCTATTTTATGTTATTTACAACTAATGCTTCTAAGAAAAAGGCCATATATTCATCGATACTACTAATGTAAGGTAAGTATTATATATAAAACAAAATATTATTTAGGCTAAAATGTTCTAATTATGTTTTGATATTTTGTGGTGTTCTGAAAATCTTCCCAAATGTATTCTAAAAATGGTCGGCATGTTTTTTATCGCAGCATTGTATTTGGAATATTTACGTAGAATAAAACCAAATATATTCGTTAAGAGTGTAACATTGTGAGCCATTCAGACAACGTAGACATAATGTTTAGATATCAAAAATACTGGACAATCAAAATCAACAATTTCAAAATATTGAAGTGCTCCTAATGGTGTAGCTAGACAGTGCTAAATCTTGAACTTACTTAAACTTATTGATTTTAGATATTTAAATACAGTTGCATTGATAAATACTTTGGATAATTGTCTGTAAATTATTCAGATTATTAGTAGGCTATTATGCAGATATAAGTATATATATATTAGTATTTAAGATAAACTTCACTGCACTGATTCCAGAAATGGATATTCTATTCTTGAATTAGCGGGTTTTGTTGTACCGTACAATATGAACATTGGTCAGCATGTTCAATTAATAATATCAAGAGGCTTACATAAAGCGTGTAAAGTAATTTTAACAAAATTTTATATTTTTCAATCGCTAAAACATTTACGAAGTACACACACTTTAAATGTAAAATGTATCTGAAGCAGCTTACAATAGGTTTTTCCCAACAGTTAATGATTAATGTAGTGAAGAAAGATACGAATACTGTACTTTAAACCTTAACGAGAAACCTTGTCTAAAAAACAAATTGACCTGGCTAGCAAATGATCACATCATCTATAGTTGGAAATTGCGATAATAGTAAAACTGAGCTTACCGCCCAAATGGCATCCGGCTACATAAAACTGACATTGATGTATATACATATAACAGTGTTGCCCACAATGCCATATATATAGACATTATTTCAGTTTTTTTAAATAACCTCGATACTTAATGAATGTACTTTACTCAAAAACATATCGCAATTCGAATAACTAAAACTTCTGAAGGTGCAGTCAAGGTATAAATATGAGTTACCAAGTTACAAAACTGCTTTTAGTGTGAATATGGGATGATTATTTAATTGGAATGTTTGTAGAAAAAATGTATTCAAATGTACATTACAATATTTAAAAACAATTATGTCAATAATTCCTTCACAAAATAAATCAACAGTGGAGAGGACAAAAAAGTAAGCTTTTCTGTAATGTTTTTAACAAGTATTAGGGCAGAATTTACAATATATATTAATACTTACAATATATATTAATACTTACAATATATATTAATACTTACAATATATATACATATATTGTTAAAAAAAATATAAACAATATAAAAACTACTTTACATATTCCATTAATTTACATTTAGATATTTCGAAATGTTCTTTATATAGCTAAATAAATATATTACTTCAAATTAATGAATCTTAGAATCGCTTTACAATTACATCATTTCTAAAATATGAAAACTTTAGTTTTATGTAATCCACACGTTTAGGTCGAATTGTCAGGTTATGCTGACGTTATTTAAGATAACTTGACTCTAAAAATAGTCCTTTTAACCCTTTGAGGACGGGCATTGAAATTAAATAACATTATTAGTATCAATTGTTTCGAATTTATTTAAATATTTGTTTGTCTTATATACATACCCACATTTGCTATAGTAGTGTAGATATATTTTAATACATCTTTTTAATAATATTGAATTTATTATTGTATAAAAAAGAACAATTACTATTTCGCTAATTTTTCTATAATTAGTTCGAGTGGTACAGAGTGGAATACATTTGTATTGTGCCAAATATTATTGTTATCTATCAATTCTGTGGTAAAATTGCAACATCTTCAAGACTATCCTAATTCCCACGACAATAAACACTGTTCAGTATTTATAAACTGGACAAATATAAACTGAACAAATAATAATATAATAATATATTAATATTTCCGTAACTACTCAATACAGTTCTATTCCGTAAATAACTAAGTCCGACTATCGTTCGTACTGCAACAACTGTTTATACGGAAAATACCATTTAACTATAGTACTTCTAACAAAATAACGGAGCACCCTAGAACATATATATTATTCTACTCTAATCCTGTTCTAATTCTCTATCAACCATTATACTTGTCTAAATATGCTAAATTTTTATCAAAATAAATATCAGTTGGGCCTACTTATCTTTTTGTCCGGAATAATTCCTTCTTTGTGGATACTTCTGAACACACAATTTACACTTGAAAAATCTGAATATTTGTTTTTCTTCGTCAGTTTGTTATCGTGATTTTGAGTGTGTGTCTCGGTATAAAATATTATATAAATACCCAGGTGTTAGAATATAATATACCACACAATGTTTATTAATATAAACGTATATATAAATTATATAAAGTTACATCAATTAACTATGAAAACTAAGGCTGTGCCCCAACTGTTATACGCAGATATATGATCGGTTGAAGGCTTTCGCCAATTTATCTTTGGTCCCAATTTTTTATATATTTTCAATGAACCCCGCCCAACAAGTAAAGCAATAATTAAAATATGCCAATTAATTAATAGGATGCATATATTATATATATCAAATAAATGTGTTAAATATGGCTATCGTATTTTTTTCTCGTTAAAATTAAACTTTTTAATTTATTAATTTCAATAAAAGATATTTCATATTATTTGAATTAAACCCTTGAAATTCTAAATCAGTATATACATTAACTAATTTGAATAATACCTTTAATATATTTAAATATCAGCGACCAACATATTTTAAATTTAACAAATTCAAAATACAGTTTTAGCGGTCACCAACACTAACCACGATGTGACATTTATTCATTCAGAGATTTATAACCAAAATACAAAATTTAGTAAATTTCGTAACAATATATATTTATTCATGCTTTTTATTTGACTTTGCAAAAAGCAGTGGCATTTATAAGTATTCATTTCAAATATTTGATATGAATATAACTAACTGATATTTTTACATCGTTAATTGACTTAATTTAATTATATAAATACTTTACGCTAGCATTATTACAGCTCGTAGATATTGCATTGAAATATAGTTTTGATAGATCATTATCATGTATATTATTAGTTTTTTAGCAATGTAGAAAAAATATATAACATAAATATTATAACATATCTTATTAAATCGTTTTATTAATGTATTTATCTGTCACCTTGGTGGTTTTGGTTTAGTTAATGTTCTTCATTTTGGTTTGATTTGATCAAGTTTTAACTATAAATTTCGGTGGCGTTGTCGTTGACTAGTAAACAGACTTACGATGTTATATTGTTATTTCTACGTCTTAGCATTTTGTGACCTGAATGGTTTTGATGCATATCATATAGACTTATAGTTAAATTATTTACGGTTTGTATATCTGTAGTGTGTTTCTTTATATTATAATATATCATAGTTGAATTTATATTAAATTATATTAAACTAAATTTTCAAAAATACATCAAAAACTCATGAAATTGGCAATGACATTTTTGCTTTTAAAAATTAAGCATACAATTTTTACTTTTGCTTTATTCTTTACGTATGATTTTTTAAATAATAAAATGTCAAATAAAAAATTGTCCAGAAAGATATTATACAGAAGACCCCAAACTGGTGCATGGAATTACAGATTAGTGACTCACTACATTTATCAACTACTACATTAACAACAAATATGTTTTTTTGCAAGTTGTCCTCATACTTTGTCCGTTACACCTGGGAGGGTTAACGATTGTCCGAATTTCTGGATGGTTAGCGAGAATATGCTATGTTAATCTGTGTGGTCAAAGTATATGTTGGACAACACTGAGGCACAGCACTGGACGATGACAGCACATGTTAGCGAGAATACGCTATGTTAATCTGTGTGGTCAAAGCACATGTTGGACACCACTGTGGCACAGCACTGGACGATGACAGCACATGTTAGCAAGAATACGCTATGTTAATCTGTGTGGTCAAAGTATATGTTGGACACCACTGTGGCACAGCACTGGACGATGACAGCACATGTTTTCCTATACAACAATAACTTTGCATGTCCGGTTAATTCAACTATGTGAAAATAATGTAAATATCGATAATGCAGTAACTGTCGTGCATATCTAGATCAGCAGACTTCGTGTAACTCGACTAAGAGGAACAGCCACACAACTATTTGATCTGTCCATCCTTTTAATGTGTTATCCAGTACTAACGTGTTAGAGAAGATGTTCAACCTTTTTGGGAGAAATATCTATATTTAACAAATTATAAATAATAGCGTAGATGTGTTTTATTTCACATTTTACTAAAATATAAATCTAATTACTAACTAATATTTTCTTAGATTTGTTTACGCAGCCATTTAATATAATTATTAACATGTATTCATAGTAATAATATGAATAAAATTTAAAAAGCTACATACAATATGTTATTTAAGGATTATATTAAGCGATTATAGTAGTACATAAATAGTTATATACGTACATCATTGTAGAGATCCAGTGACGTCTATAGGCTATTAAGAAAACTATCGTTAACATCGCAACAGATGTGAGTTGACTTTCTAAAATCTTTAGATCCGGGACGCGTCGTCACATTCTTGTAATAAATAATACGCACTTGTCAACTCCAAATTATCAAAGACACTGGTCATAATTGATAAAGTAAGCAAAACGTATCAAGGTAATTAGTCGGGTGTTTATGATATAGTCAGCTTCGACAATACCGTATTGTAACCATATCAATAAATGTAACCATTAGATACTTAGACTTCACCTAGTCATATGATTGTAGCTGTCATTTCGCTGGCTCAGTTGAAACCAGTGCAAGCTTCCAAATATGTGTAGTCAGTGTTAATTATAATTTATGTAAAGACATTTAATTGATATATTATTTTTATTGTTTAATACGTATGTGTTTGCTGTTACTTCTTATTTTATAGTTTTATTTTATATTTTCTTTAAATGTATATTAAACATTTATATGTTGTTATTTATCATAAATTGATTTTTATTATAAATATTATTTATTTAATATTTTCATGAAATTGTAACATTTAGGTTTAATGAACTATATATAAATAAATTATTGTTATATTTTACAAAATATAAATTATTCGATTTGTTATGTTAAATAACGTTTCTAATTGCACTGTTGATATGATTTCTTTAAATAATTAAATATACAAATAAATGTAAATAATCCGTTTTGTAATAAAGCATCATTTAAAAAGAATTGTAGCTTTCTTTAAAATAAATTGGGAATATAGATATTACACATACTTTTGTGCTTAAATAAAATACGTTAAATTAATGTAAGGCACATATACAATGACCGTTATTTTAAATATCCATTTCAGAATAAGTATATATACATATATAATATATAATGTATAAAATATAGAGGGTTTAAATGCGGTCAAATAATAAATGGAAAGAACTAAACTGATGCAGCGGTAAAATAAAACTATTGAAGTTTAAATATTTTCGATTTATGGATTCGATATTTCTTTAGATAAAAGGTACATACAGCGATGGGAACTCCAGCAGCACCAACATTCGCTAATTTATTTATGTCCAAAATAGAGTCAGATATGTTACATATTAATAAGAAAAAACAGGAAAACAACCTCTTATCTGTTAAGATTTTTAGATGATTTATTTATTATTTTGAAAGATTTTAAAGTCAACCTTCATGAATTTTTAGATTTTATTCAAAATGATTCTTTTTTAACAATAGTATGAAAATAAAATTATCATATGATGTCAATTATAATAATCAAAAAGTAAACTTTAGTAGTATGGAACATCTCTTTCTGCATAACCCCCCCCCCCCACAAATGTAAAATTATTTTGAATTTTCGCGCAATTTTTTTTCTTTTTTTTCAGCCAATCAGAATCGAGTATTTGATTTTTGGTTACTATGGCTTCCTATTGGCCGATTTAAACAAGGTC
>JAUZND010005573.1:0-11143 GCA_034780555.1 Coelogynopora nodosa
TGTTATTATTCTCTTTATGTAAATTATCACCGATATGTTTGTGATTCTAATAAAGTTATTATTATTATTATTATTATAAACATTTAACGTTGGCATAATGTTCTTTTCAATCGTGATCTTGTATTTTATGTATATTTTTGACATAATGGTAACGTTTGGTGTGAACATTATCTTTTCTGACAATCACATTTAACCACAAAAAGCATGATTAGTTACATATATAATGGGTAAAGTGAGTATGGGCTGTCCTTTGGTTTACTCAAATTGTCTGAGGATAATAAATAAAATAACGAATCTAGATAACATTATCTAGACCTTAAATTTATTTATGATCAAAAGCAACAATTGAATATCAATGTAGATCACACCTCCAGAAATATAACTCATTAACAGATTGTTTTATACTATAGTTAAATACAGAGTTAAAAAAACCAATAGCCTTTTTAGAAGTTTCCAAAATCTACATTGAATTCAACGATATTTGTCTATACAAATGATAATGCAGAAAGTCAATAGAAAACACTTGCCTTTAATGAATAAATACTTTGGATTTGAATGGCCTTTAGATGTATAATATTGTGTAGTTTCTTCACTTTCTTCTACAGATTTTGCTATATAAACCGCATTACAGTCATATCTGCCTTCGTGAATGTAATCGACAGACAATATATTCAATACTGTATATGTATCGAAATGATTAAGTTCATACAAGGAATTTGCTGCCTGCTTTCTGACAACTTTTTTGGTGCGAGGAGACCATTTAAATATGAGATCATCGTTAAAATACCAACGCTGCATTCTCTCAATGCCCGACACGCAGGTTAGGTTGGCCGTATCACCAACGTCAACCTCTGCTTTCTCTAAAGTTAATTCAACGTCTAAAATGATAAGATCATGGATTTCAATTATTCTAATGATAAAGAAACAGATTCTGTCCTTAAATCAGTTTAAATATCGAGAATTGTACATTGACTTTACATACTGGGGCCCAGAGATTAAAATAGCAAACTTTTGTAACATATATCAATTTTGCCAATTCGTCTAAGCCACATAGTATTCGTAGATAAAACCTGGTCACTTAAGATGTTTTACTTCTACATACAAATATCGTTATTGTTTTAGTAAGTATAATACTAACTAATTTATAGTAGTATTAAAAAATAGTTTATTTCACTAAATAAATGTATAATCTTACCAACAACTGAGACAAACGTAGATATTTGATTACTGTTCATTTGTCCGTTACTGCTGATATACCGCGCGAAGCATTCGTACCACCCTTGCTGATCCTTCTTAATTTTATAAAATTCAACTTTAGAAAATCCTATTTTTTTATTTTCATAAATGAAAACATCTTGAAATTGCACATCGATCAACGTACTGCTCACTAAGTCAAACCGGGTTTTTGTAAAATACCAGGTGATGCTAGAATTGACAGAGGCATTACAGCTGATAGAAACCCTGTCCAGCAATGTTACTTTAGTGCTGGAACTTATGCGATGGTCTAAAACGAGGGATAAAAGTAGCCTCATGTTTGAATTTAAATACAACAAATATTATAACGCATTTATAATATTATTAACAATACAAATAAAATGTATTATAGTAGTACTAATTAAGCTTTTTTAAACATATAAACGGCACATGCGAAACAAGCAGTAAATGCATTGGTCTCGAATATTTTTCAAAGTCAACGTAAGCAATGGTTTGTCCCATATCCTTAAACATATGCAATAAGCAAATTCAAGCAGTTAGAGTGAACAACTAATTATACATATCACGGTCAATACTCCAAAGGTCGGTCAAAGCCCAGCCAATACTCCAAGGGTCGATATTGCCCAGCCAACAATCCAAACGTTGGCCAGAACCGTGTGTTGGCAGCGTACCGAGCTTGCATGGAAGCGGGAGTGCTTCCTACATGTACTCATTGCGATGATGAGGAGAAGACTCTGGAGCATTTTGGCTTCAGGAGTGTTCGGCGCACCTTGGCCTGCGGCTGGAAGTGTTAGGGATGGGGAGGCCTCCACTGTCTGTATTGGGAGAGGACCCCGTGGCGATGGCCTTATATCTGCGCGAGGGCTACGACTCCTCTGACGGGGATATTGCCTGAACCACAACAACAACCAGCACGACAGCAACCAAAATAGCAATTACCAAATTTGTAACTGACACTCTGGAAGAGGAAAAGTATATTCGAATGATCGCTTTGGATTTCTCGAAGGTTTTTGACACCCTTAGGCACCAGGTACTATTACCAAAATTGAGTAAGTGTACATAACATTTCAATGAATTTGTGCAACTGGCTCCTAAATCTCTTCAACGTAGGTACTCCGACAGCAGAAAACTCGCTTCAATTGACAAATCTCTAAAGAAACTACGGTAAAGGGAGGTGTAATTCAGGGGTCAGCACTTTCTTTATTTGCATTCTTGTTGTAGCCTCTGATTTTAAGCCATTAAATACGGGAAATAAATTCCATAAAAATTGCCGACGACACCTACGTATCTTACTATTCCACCAAAAAACATTCACACGACAGAAGAATCACATAAAAGTATCTAAAAGTGGGCACTCAAAAACAAGCTGAAGCTCAATGCAAAAATCAAAAGAGATAGTTTTTAAGAGACCCAGGTCCAAAGAATAACCCTCGAGCATGCCCAACATTGATAGAGTTCGGGAGTTAAATATACTCGGCGTTACATTTTCCAAGTGCGGTCACATATTATTATCTCGGAAATAAGAAAGGCATACGTTGTACATATTTATGCAATAATAACAATTAAAACTCAGAGCCTAAAATCCAACAACAGTATTCACAATATATTCTCCGCTTTAGTAGTTGCTAAACTCTGTTGGTAGGGATTTGCCTCCAGAGATGCCAAAAAAGGCAGATTCAATTCACTAAGAGAAGTTAAAAATTCGGTTACTGTAACGAGAGTCTGGATTTTGAAACACTAAATTGGAAAAGGCAGAACACAAAATGTTTTAAAAGATTATCTCTAACAAGAAGCCCACTCTACATCGTCTGTAAACAATGAGCAAAGTAAGCACATTTACAGCAGGTACAAATTCTATCGGAGAACAAGTAGCGTGATTTCATGGTAAGAATGCTATATACATATTGATCTACAAATACTGTAAAGACTGTGTCCTGTATAATATTAGATTTTTTATTCAACCTACAATTTTATAACATGCATAAAATTAACTCTCAAAATAAATTTTGAATTTTTTAAAGTTTTGAAAATACAATTTTAAAAATTTAATCTTAAAATAAGACTTTTATAAACACGGTAGAGTGTGACAAATAAAGCGAGGCAGTACCGTTTATGCACTGTTCTATGCACATGCGCCTCTGTAACACTGTTCTAAGATAACATAACCAAATTTAAACAGTTCAAAATTCATCAGTGCGAGTGGAAGTGTATTTTAGCAGCATATAGTTTTATTTAAAATGAATGTTAACAAATTAAAAGATTGGGTTAACATTGTGGGTGGAGGAGACATTCACATATTACTATATTCATTCGGATGAGAAACATCTTCCCGGAAACAACTACACTGGTCTAGGGTTTCTGACTCGATTTACGACAAAAAAACAATATTCCAAAATCTAGAGAACAATTAATAAGTCGAACAGATCAAGCTTCATTAAAACAATATTTATCATATAAAAATGTAGATAGTAATGCTAGCCATCGAGCCGATAGATATATGATATTATTAATGAAAAGCAATTAAAAATCCAACATTTTGAGAAAAAGTAGAAAGAGCTTTAATTAGTAAAAATTTAAAAACTATGATGAAATCAAGTTTAGGATACGCAGATGAAATGTATAAATAATTTAGAAAAATAATACATAATAAAAAAATATTCATAGTGCATATTTGTTTCATATTCCAAATCATCCAAAACATATTGAATATATAAATTGTGATATTTGTGATTTTATAACTCAGGATTTAGTGTACATACATAAACAGAAACATATTAGAGAACATAATGAAATTGTGTGGAAGAGCAGACTCCATAAATCAAACTAAATTAATTATAGAACGCGCTACAACTAAACCAATACGCGTAGCAGACTCCGAAAATCTAACAAAATTAATTTTAGATAAAACAAAACAAAGAAAACGAGATAATATAGTAGCTGCTATAATTAAAAGATCGAGCAGGCACAATATTATAATTTTTTTTAATAATTATTATTATTATAGACGATATTATTGATCATTATTACTTTATACTAAAAATGTCTTAAATTAAAGATTTTGTTAACAAAATTCAATGGTACGAAAATAAATAGCAACGGAAAAACATTTAGCGTAACTTCATAGTATTGTCACAAAAAATTAATTACTTAAAGAGAAAATTGCACAAAATTGAATTTATCAATATACATATCTTGCTATGCAAGTAATTGATTATGAATAATACATTGAACAAAAGACAATATTATCTGTGAATTGAAGGAAGTGGTTGAGATGAGTTAAATAATTTTTGAATTATTATTCGAGCACGAGATATTATTATTAATGTTAATAGAGATGAGAAAAAAAAAGACTTCTAAAAGGATAATTCGTTGAGATAAACACTCGTTATTATTTATACAATTATTTATACAAATATTACTACATTTACAACCCCAGGCTTAAAGTTTTGTATTTCATAAACATTTTGACATATTATAGTACAAAATATAATACAGTTTCTGTTTCGGCTTCCTGAAAATGATAAACTTCATTAATTTCTTATATTTCGTATCCGTTATCAAGAGCTTTATCAATTTCTATAGTAGACAGACCATGTTCCTAGTAATGCACTCTCTTCATCTGAGTTATTACTAGATACTTATTTGGTAATATCAAATTGAGTGTTGTGTCGGTCGTCTCTCTCTCTCAATTATTTAGATTATATTTTAAATTTTCAATGAAAAATTTTAAAGCAAATCATACTTACTTATACGTTAGCCAAAGGTTATTATTTTGTTTTCAACATATTCTTATTATTTAATTTTTTTGTGTAAATAATATTGAAGTCCATCTTTATTAATGCTTATTTGATGTGACAGTCGTTATTAACTTAATTGTACAGTTACAAAACGTCCAAATGTTATTACAAAAAATAATATTTTAATCATACTTAAATGAAAAAAGTTATGAAAAGTCCAATACACACGATAAGTAAATGTATTATATTATTTATAAAAAAAACATATTGAACCAATTATTAAATGCAAAATTAGGTAAATAGAAATTGCTAGCCAAAAATAGATATGTATAGTTACTGTCTTTAAAAAGTAGAAAAAATATATACGGGAGTCTCAATCAAATTGGAAGTGACCACGATTGTCCATAGGATTGGGTGGATTGATCTTATAGAAAATGTGATCGTCAATTTTTGGCCATATAAACTGTATTCACTCGGTGCATCACACTGACCTTATATTTACCCTACTCTATCGAAGTGATGATTCCCTGGTATTGAATTCCCTCGTATTGCGCAATTACCCAATCATGTATTGAATATTTAGAATCATGTGTTTCCTTGACAGCTTCAGGCTGGTCTTCCAATGTCATTTGCGTACCAGTAAAAATGTCCATATTGTTTAAATTCCAGAAATAGAGTTTTTTTATGATATTTGGAATAGATTTTGCTGCTTCAATTTCTTGGGAAATTTTATTCCAAGATAGGTCAATTGAAGTACTGTCCACTTCCTAAACAGTGACATTGTATCCTCGGGATGTTTCAGCAATTTTTTTTGCAGTATGTAGTGACTAGAATTTGCCAGGCTTTTACAAAACTCCAGATGTTTCGTTTTAATGTGCCTCCCACTCTATCAATCGCGCCCTTGCCGTGTGAGATCGCAAAAAAGTTCCAAGTTGAAAAACTTAAATTTCTTATCACAGTATTTCATGAATGACACCATGTAGCTATTTTTCAATTACCCAGATAGGCCATCACTGCATAAAAATATGTATATTCCAGGCTGAGCAAACTTTTCTAACACTTCCATCAGGTATGCTGTTGTTGTCCGCTTGGTTTTGTTATTTTCGTCTCAAACAATGGTAAAAAAAACTGTGGTTTCTGATTATGGCGATGCACATCAGCAGTGAAAAGGATAACAGAGGCACCTGACCAATAGGCTGATTAAACAGCCTCTTGATGGGCACAGCTATAACTTTCGGAATAGTCGAAGTGTATTAGAATTTGTTCTTCTTGCAAATGTTCTTTATGTTGTCGGTACATTTTAGCCTGCTGACGTTTTATTAAATGGTGTTAGAAATGTGTTAACATATTCACGGAGAACTTCATAGCTCTTTTCTACAGTCATTACCATCTTTGTCTGGTTCATACGGAGCTCATCTAGGGACCACCACATGTACTGAACATGTATGTCTTCAATATCAGCGCTGGGAGGTACGTAACATACGAAAGACTTTATCATCTTTACAAGCTTCACGTTGCAATAAATTACATTCTTTGTTTGGGATTTTCACAAAGTACATACTTTATCATAGCCCTATTTAAATCGATTTACACTTGTACTATAGGCAGATGTGTTTCCTGTAGGTTGATCGTTCATTGCTTCAGCTTTCTTTTTTATTATATATTTACGATTTCTTAACTTCGTTTGCTCTCTCTGAATGGATCTTTGGTAGGTGATATGCTTCTCTTCTTCTTTTTCGATTTCGTTCTACATTTTTAATTTAATTTCGTCCCTCTTCTGCATCCTACACTGCTTTGGCTCGTTCTGCTTGTGATTTAGTCATAAAAAAATTATAATCAAAACCGAAAGTAGTTTCTAGAATAAATTTTAATATATAAACAAGTTTTTATATAATACAATTAAAGCAACAGACATTTAAAAATTGTGCTGGTCGTCATGTAATTTAGTTTAAAATTATTAATTAGTTGTGCATGTTGATCAATAATTTTATTTAAATCAATCACTTACAAGGTCACAAACCTTGGTTTACCTGTTTATTTAAAATATTAGACGTTTAGGAAATGAGAAAAAAATGTGTTGACGAATAATTGCGACGGTCATCCTTGTTGATACAGAAGGAAAATTTTCACTTTACTCAGAATAATAGATATTATTATTTAAAAACAAGTTATATTTCTAATATCTATACATATTAAAGATACAAAAAGTAACATATGTTAGTGTACTGTATAAATAGACTCAGTAAATAAGTATTTTAAAATAGCTTCAGAAGCGGTCGCTGTAATAAGAGAAATAAATACACTAGTTGTCAACTTTAATAATATCTGCATAAGTGAATATGTGTATATTTGAGAATATTTTTATAAACAAATAATCCTTAGAATATCTGGAAAGTTGTACTAAAATTTAGCAGCCATATATGAATTAGTTAGATTTTTTTCATGTTTTGCAACTTTCTCATGAAATTACCCGAATAATCATGGATAAGACTATGTTGGTACAGAGTTTGCTCTGGTCATACACTGAAAAGGATCGATGTTTTGGCTATTTCTTTAAATAAATCTCTATAAATTAGACACACCCTTTAGCTAAAATTAAAACACCTGTTAAAACAATAATAAATCATCTCTTTTTAAAAGTCAAATGATTGGTTAAGTTCTTGAAAAATACTCTGTTAGAAAAAATGGTTTCTTACGAGAGTCACACGGGTCAGACCTGTCCTAGGAAAAACCCTTTTTAAGGGTTTGTCTAACAATCCCTATCTGTGACAAACACTTTATAGGTTTCCCATAGAAACCTTTAAATGTTTTTTTAACAAACACTTTAAGTTTTTTTTATAACAAACCTTTTAAAAAACCATTTGAAAAGGTTTGTCAAAAGGGTTTGTAAAGTAAAAAAGTTTTTGTAATATTTAAATAAATTATTAATGTCATAACATTTTTTTCTCGAGACGCAATTGTCAGATACGGTCAAATAGTTTCTAATGTAATCTATCGAACACCTTATTGTGATGAAATGAAAAACGAAGTAAAATTAATTATGGTAACCAGCATTTTCAATATTGTTATTTAAAAAATACAGTGAATACAAACGTAATATACACATAAGACGCATTTTATAATAAGGCAGTTTACATGAATTTATTAAACAGAACAAATTATGGTAATTTTAGCTATCTGTCCATCATTTATTATATATACACTATTTGAATAATGTAACATATCTATTATAATAGTAAAAAGTGCCTTTACAGTTTTTAGAATAGTCTTGTTATGATTATTTCCATTGATGCATCTATCCGTGATGAATGGTACGAACAAATATTCAATAATTGTCTGCAGATGGCTCACAGTGACGATTGAATTGTCTGAAATTAAAGAAATTATTTATTATTAATTATAAACAATATAATATAATATAAAACAAAATATTGCTTAAATTCCTATACGATTTTTTAAAGAACAATAATATGTTTTACAGGCTCAAATATTTTAAATTTGTTATATTTCATTTTGTTAAATAGTTAATTCGATATAATATTATATATATTCAATATAAGTGTACTATCTTCAATTACATGTTTTCATGTTTGTAGATAATACATATATACATGCTAACATATATTTTTAAATACCGACACATTAAGGCTACGTTATTTTTAATAATATAATAAAGCAACCATTTAAAATCATTATAATAAAAATAAATAAAAACATATGAAACAATATTAAATTGCGGTATACCTTGCTGCTAAGGTACAAAAGGTGTTTATCTAAAAAAAACTTGATGTAATTAGTCTTTGTGGGCGGTATATTTTATAATTATGTTAATATAATATTAATTTAACGGAATAAAGTTTTTAAATTAAATATGATGTATTATGTATTGTGCAACACTAATATTTATAAAAAATATAATGATTTTACCGAAATTCTTTTGTAATACTTTGTTTGTTTTTGTCTTAATTATAATTTGTAATACTTTTCGTACGTTTTAATATAAAATATAAACTCAGTGACATTATGACCAACTGTACGCATATAGCCAAATGTACAAGCATACATTCTAAAGTCAATATGGGCAATTTTCAAGGTCCTTTTAGATGTAAACCGATAATTGATTACCCTAAAATGTGCCCTTTCTGTTTCTTGATTTGTGCCTTTAAAATTTCGTGCTTACAATTGAAAAAAGCTAGTTACGTGCTCGAAGATAATAACTAGCTCAATGTATTAATTTAAAAGTATGATTTTATATGACGTATGATTTGTAAATGTAAAAGTATGTAAACAAAATTGTAAAAGTATGATTTGATAAATGACGGGAAATGCTCTTTAGTATCGAACGATATTTTACTTAAACTTAACGTATATAATAAATTATAGACTTACATTTAACATTTTCAGACAACCTGTTGTGTATATCCATCTTTTATATTTCATACTGTTGCATTTGAAACAGGTATAATATGTTTTTTTGACTCGCACTTATTTAAGCATTATATGTCCAGTTATGCTTTCGAAGTCACAGCAACTTGTAGAAATATTTAAAAGAACACGTAATCTGAATTACACTGAAGAGTTATTTGATAATTAGAGGTCTCCATTACTTGTATTGAAGTGTTTGAAGCAATATTAAACAAAAATTAATTATGTAACATGTAATTTCTTTGTTAAAAAAACCAACATTTAAAAAATATTAATAAATCACACAAAAAAAAGAAAATGTATTATTTATATCTGCAGAACACTAAATACAACTCAATCATAGAATGAAATGAATAGGCCGTACACGATCACGCACTTTAACAGATCTAGATATATGTATATGTACGTGTATTAAACTATCTCACGGCCTAGCTATACATAAATCAAACTTTTCGACAGTACTGAGTTTTATCTACTGTAAATACAGATGTGTTTCTCGAAAGACTCATTGTTTTATTTAAAAATACGCATGTTTTTTTCGAAAGACTCAATGATCTAAATACACAGAGTTTGATAAAAAAAGACTCAGCATTTTATCAAAAGACTCAGTGTTTTATCAAAAGAATGTTTATTTTTTTGGAAGTTTAAATTAACAATACATTTCTACTTTCCATTATGAACGATTAAATGAAATAAAATTCAAATTTGTAAAAGTTACGCATAACCGAGCAAAAGTAAATATTGAATTATTAAAACAAAACTAATCAAAACATTTATTGCAGAACATGTGTATTTAAATAAACATTCAGTCTTTTGACAAACGCATGAGTATTTTGATAAAACACGGAGTCTTTTTATAAAACACTGAGTCTTTTTATAAAACACTGAGCCTTTTGATAAAATTCTATGTATTTAGATAAAACACTGAGTCTTTTGACAAACACATGCGTATTTAGATAAAACATGGAGTCTTTTGACAAACACATGTGCATTTGGATAAAACCGAGTGTATTTAGATAAAACTCTGTGTCTTAAGGCATCAAACAATGTGTTTTACAAGAAACATGGAGTATTTAATTTTGACTTCTCTCGTTTCTCAATTAAATGACAAAAGAATGCATATTTTGCTGTTTTAAAAATGATCATTTTATTAGAATAAGTAATATTAGCATTGAATTCATTTTACGATATTTTTAAATTAATATTTATTACATTCAATTTTATTTAAATTCATATAGACCTATATAATTATTTTTGAATTTAATAAAATATTATTATTTTTGTTTTATACTCCCTAGGGAAAAATAAAATAATTACGTACCTTGAATAGCGTTATAAAATCCTCGAGTTGCATTTAAAGCCTAAATTAAATTTAAAGGACTAAATTGCAACTCTCGAATTTTATAATCCCGCTATTCGCGGTACGTATTATACTATTGTATGTGTCATAATACGCACCATTACTTATGTAGATTAAATAAAGAGTTTGCAAATATATGCAAATACAACACATGCGGCGTTTTATGTTTTCGCTATTTTTCTACTTACACATATATAATTTATATAAAATATTTTATGCAACTCTTATATTATAAATGCGTGAGCAACATTTTTTGCTCACTGTTTCTAGTGAGCAAAAAGAAATCGCTCAATGTTTTTACTATAGAGTGAGCAAAAAAATCGCTTCAATGATTTTTTTGCTCACTGCATTATGAAAATGTCACTAAAATCAAGACTTATCGGAAAATTGGAAAATAAATCC
This sequence comes from Coelogynopora nodosa, assembly GCA_034780555.1. Lineage (NCBI taxonomy): Eukaryota > Metazoa > Platyhelminthes > Proseriata > Coelogynoporidae > Coelogynopora > Coelogynopora nodosa. The sequence goes on from JAUZND010005573.1 coordinate 11,140, forward strand.
CGGC
>JAUZND010005574.1:0-11142 GCA_034780555.1 Coelogynopora nodosa
ACAAAGTGTTTAATGAAATACATGTGTATGCAGTTATATAAAGTTTAGAATAATATTATAGGTATCAGGTTATCTCCAGAAATAAAGTTTTAAAATGAATTAAAGACAAATTATTAAATCGATGACACAAATATAAGTAAGATATAAAAAAGTTAAATATCATCTACAACATTGCTCAATAAAATGCGATGCAGCTGCCTTCTAGAAAATTATTGAACAATCATATGTTTGTTAATTGACAAGTCTCTATGTATATTATACATCTGGGCTAAGCCAGTTAAGCGAGATTGACCCATAGTGGATCGCAAATATGTTTTCAGTAAACACAGAACGCTTATACTGCATTCACATTCGCAATTAGTGATGGGAAATGTCGCAGATATTTGTAGAATTACATGTATGTTGGGATACAAAAGAGAATCACAAGATTTGAGTGCATCAGTTATTGATGTAGGTTTCACTGCTTCATGATCATGCAGCCATGCAAGGTGCCACATATGCAGTTCGGCATCAAAGGAATCAATGTCGGGAATATCCTGTAGGAAGAACGAGAATGAATCTGAATATAGTTGGTCATTCATTGTTGTGTTGCCATTTCCGCCAAAAGATGGTCTAATAAAGGAATTGTAATACACATTTTGTAATAGTCTTCTGTAGATTCGCAAGGGACATTACTTCTACTTGTTTGACGGGCACATGTTCTTGGTTTCAACACTTCTACATTGACTTTTTCTGCCAACTCAACTGCTTCTCCAAACCATTGGTTGTGGTAGTCATTGAGGTTTGCACGGACATCTTGTACATCACGTACATAGGTATGGGCCTTTCCGACATCTAATGTGCGCTGCTGCAAAGAAATGCTGATGGCTTTAAGATATGACAAACATTTTTTTGTGATGACCAGTGCAATTATAAATTGAAAATCTGTGACTGTTTTGAAAAGAGAAGAAGCGCTTGCAACATTTGGTCCTCTGGTGTTTGGTAGCAAAGCATATTCTTCCAATGTTGCAACAATGGCTGGTAGCATATCGCAAAATGTCTGCAAGGATGTATGACGCTCTACCCACCTCGTTTGACACAACCTCTTTACCTTATGTTTTGTGGCATCCAGGTTTTGAACATTGCAATTCAGGGCTGCCTCTTTGGCAGGAGAATATTTGAAAAACTTAGTTATTTCATCAGCATCTGTCATCATATTATGGACTGCTGGTATAACACATGATTGGACAATACATCGATAAAGTTGGTGTGAGGTACACCAAAATGGCAAGGCTTTTGGATACTTTTGCTGAATCCTAGCACCAACTCCTTTAACTTTACCAGTCATATTACCAGCACCATCATAGCACTGACTTCGCATTTTGTTAGGATCTAATCCAATTTCTGTCAGGAATTGTAGCAGTTTGTTTGCTAATAGTTCTCCAGTAGTTCCTTCACTGACATCTAAAAAGCCAACAAATTCTTCTCTTATAATGTTGAAATCGTCTGCAAAACGAATAGTTATGGCCAATTGTTCAGCATTGGAAATGTCACGAACTTCATCAGCAGATAGTGAAAACCACCCTCCAGATTGAGATACTTCAGATACAATGTGGTCTTGTATGTGCTTTCCAATGATGTCTATTAACTCATTCTGAATTGTTTTTGATTGGTATGTTGCTGATTTTGGACAAGAAGCAAAATAATCTTCAAGAAGCTTGTCACCACCATTAATTCGATACTGAAGAAATGCTTTAAAGTTTCCAGTATTTTCATTTACATTGTTACTGGTTGAATCATCCCTATGGCCTCGAAGAGCACAATTTTGTGTGCCGCATAGAAGAATTGTTTCAACAATGGTTTCAAGTAATTTCATGTTTTTTTCTTTTTTATCTTCTAGTGCTGCATTTATAGTAACGTTTACAGGCTCTTGTTGTCCATTCATTATTTTCAGGAATGTGCTTGCTTCACTTTTACATACTTGATGCCTCTGATTTCCAGTACCAGGATGTTTATACCCAAACTTGGTCTTATTCCCGTCATTATGTTTTATCCCTTTGAAATGTTCATCAAAATATTCCTTTGCCTTTTTCCAATTTCTAAATGGTTTAGTCACAAGCTGCCTGAAAGTTGCGCTGACTGGAGCATCAGGAGGCGCAGACGTTGACGTAGAATCCTTGGAGAGAGAAGTTGCGCTGACTGGAGCAATGAGCTATTTCAGCTCCTTGAAACGCTAACTTTCTGATGCGATATATCTATTACTTAGCTAAAGAATAGCTTTGACACAGTTATTACAGCTCTTTGAAACACCCTGTCAAAGTCAAGATATTGAATACAGTTATTCATATTTCAAATAAATGGTAATTTTAACCTACAACTATATAAATAACTGGATACATTTTAATTTGGTTTATTTTGCCTGTAAACCATTCACCCATTTTCCCAGTTCAGCCACACTTTACCCAGTTGAATAAATATTTTCACTAATATAAATTTTAAATGAAAAAGTTACAAATAACTTATAATAAAGTATTTTTTGCTAAGTACACTCATTATGACTGCAGGATGTATTTATTGGCAAACACATTTTTGTTTGAGATAATGTACTCTTTTCCCCTATTTGGCTCCAGGTTAAAAATGCCTGTGAATTGTTTCTCATTAAATGGCAGTTGGACTACAAAATCACCATACAAATTATGGATGGTGTCTGATTCCAGCTCAAATTATGGGGCAAAATGCAAACTGTGATCATAGGTGTTTAGAGTAGCCAATATGGGAGAGGCCTATATTATGCCTGATTTCTTTGCAATGTCATAAGCCTTAATTTTTTTCATAACTAACAATCAAGATAAAATGGGTCCTAAAAATCATTTAAAAATTCTTGGAAAGTCTTTGAATTTGATTTTCTTAAAGCCACACCAACCCTGATAATGTACCTAACTATAACATAAATATCAAGTCAGGGCTCCATACATATACCGAGAATGGGTGGGCATGTTGTGCATGCACATAGCTTGATGTCCTGTAAAATAAATATAATTTTCTGGATACAGAAAAGTATGTTTGATATCCACTTGCAAGGTTAGGGAATTTTTGAAACCATGATTTACACAATTTATTATCAGTTATGGAAACAGATGCTATATATGGAGATAGGATCATCTACAGATGGTAACAAGACATCAAAATGAACAACTGACAAAAATACATATTGGACAGCCCCTCTTGTGTGTATGCTGTTCTGGGAGACTTCTGTATGGCATATAAAAAAGTTTACAATATATACAAATTTACAAAATTGAAATTAAAATAGACTTCAATTTAAGGGTCTGCTTAAGTTTACTAGTAACTAAAAGATAAAAATTAAAGTAATAGCAATAACAGAATGTCATTAATTAAACTGCTAGCACTGCGATTTGTGCAAACAGGTTGTTCCATGCATTGTGTGGTGTCTGTATATTACTTTTGTGCCACTGCCACTCATCCAGGTAACTGGACTGCATGCCTCTGCTGGTGCCACATATTTAAGTCAACACCCTAAGTGTGTGGGCCAGTTGTGGGATCAATGAAATGTGCTGTGTGATTAATCTGTTGGTGCTAATCATGGCAGATTAATGGCCAAGGAGCACCATTCCTCTGCCCATAGGAGTCCCAGCTGTCTATGTAAGTAATGATGCCTGGAGCATTTTGGGCTTGTGTGAGTGGCAGTAATGTATTGCATGAATGATCATTCATCAAGTACAGCCAGCCATGGTGTGTTGCCAGGATATGATATGTGCTGAAAACCCATTGTTCAGTCACCTGTTGTCCTTGATCACAGATCTACAGCCTCATGCCTTTGTGACTAGCACACTTAGTCTGTGGGGAACAGTTGAGCTTCAAGCATCAGTTTCATATCTCAGTTACAATGCCAACACAGCAGTGGTGTATCTCACAGTGCATGCATGGCATGAAGATACTCAGAGGCCATTTCTATTGTGCCAACTGCTTGCTCAAATGTAAAGAGCCACAAATCATCACCTAGCAGTGTATTAACAATTCAAGTGCAAGTGCCAGTTTCTAAGAGAATGAAAACACAAGCATATATGGACGATTCCATGAAATCAGATAACGCACAGTAAATATATAAATAACAAAGAGTACTGTCATGTTAATGATGTATAAAAATGAAAGATAACTTCATGAATTTTCATAATGTAGTAAGAATAATGACATTTTGTAATATATTTTAAGATTTTTTGCTTTTATTACTGTTACTGTCTAAGTAGTCAATCATAAAAAATATTCATTATATTTGTAAATATTATAGAAATATAGAATTTATGCATTCAATTGAATTTATTTAGAGTTTAAATTATATTTTCTTAATATAATTATAATACATTTTAACTATATAAAAATTATCATTAATAGTAACACCAAATCTGTATGTCCCATAAGTAACACAATAAGCAATTCGTTTTTTTCGAGAGATAAACAATTATGTAATGTTCATGTCTTCTTTGTTTATTGAACCTGAATAATAAGGTAGGCTTTATTTAAAAAATCATATTATTCAACTAAATATACACTAATGGTCAGTAAAAATAGCACATTTAAATATCTAGTTGGAATATTCATATAACAAGCAATTTCTATGTTTAAAAACCATATATAATAGAAATTAACTGTAAGCCACAGAATGTAATAAATCTATTGCATACAACTATAATTGAAAATTTCTGTGAATTAACTAAGTTTTATATGATTTTGTAAAACAGTTCTTTTCAGTTAGTTCTGTTTTTATTTTACTAAAAAAATAATATATATATAAACACTTCAAATGTGACAATCATGGACAATTAGCTTATTCAAAAGCTGTTTTGCTTCTCTGAAAGAAAAAGTTGCAGAAAAATATAATTATACCTTTTTCTGTGCTTATGTAAAGTTTAGCTTCAGTAGTGACTTGGCTATACTGTTTTTTGTCTATAAGTCTAAAGAATCTTTATAGTACGTTACAATTTGATAGAATTCATATAATTAAAAATTATCCTTGGACATCAGGGGTGGTATTTATAAAGCGGGGAACCCTTTTTCTAATCTTTTATCTCCCTTTTTCTACTCCTTTTACCCACAACATTAAAATTTAAGGTGTGAAAACATATGACTATAGGTGATCTGCCCAACCCGTATGACATCATCATGTATCGCTATGTAATCACGGATTTAACAATTGGAAATTGGCTGGGCAATAAATAATACTGTCTGAAAGATATACACCCATATATGCAACATATTAATTATTGTTGTATAAGACTGCTAAAGTTAATATTTAATAAATTATTAAGATTATAGATTTATTATACCTATATAATTAATTTATAAAGGTGGTTTAAGTTAATTGTTTAAAAATTATATACATATATTGCAGGCTTACAGTATAATATATGTATGTTGATAAAACAATATAAAAATGAAATTACATATAGAAAAATATCAACATTTTATTTAAATTTAAGCAACTAAATTTAGTTAGATTAAAATTAAAAGTAATAATGTAAATAAACGTTGCATAAAATTAGAACAAGTTTAATTACAATGTTATTGTTTTATATACAACTGAATTAAGTTACCTTTTAATATTATTCTACATATATACAATAAGGTTCAATTAAATTATTTGTTTTTTAATTTTTTATTAAATGTTAATTAAACTTAGTTAAAATTTTAATATTGTTCTATTTGTATTTTATTCATTGAGCATTATATTTATACCATGTCAAATTCATCATATTCATAAACATGCCTGGCTATTTCCCCTTTATTTACGTAATAAAACAAATTTCGACCTTTTTTAAAAATCTTTTATCTCTCTTTTTCTAATATTTTCTTTTCTTTTTTCCCTGCTTTATAAATACCACCCCTGAATCCATTTATCCTCTTTAAAATAAAGAGATGGAAACACATTGAGGTGGCAAAACCCATTCTGTTGGTATCGAAGCTTAGCAGGAAAAGAATGTGTTGTGGAATATAACCACATACTTAACAGAGTGAGGGAAAGCTGTTCACTACTACTCAAAGCTATAACCTTGTGTCTAACAAATTTCAAACACCTAATAAATCGCACCTTAGGTTAATAAAATCTTAAAACATACAAACAAACTAATAATTAATAGCTGTGTCGAAATCTGGCATCTCTATTTGCATTTCCACTTCACCCTATGCTGTGTTTGCTCTAATTAAATGAATTTCCATAATAATTCAGTAAGTTTCTTTTTAGTATAATGCAATTGTTTTTAAATATATATCATATACAAGATATTAGTCACTGGATAATAATCATTGTCCGGTAATATTTAACTATATTAGTTTAAATATATAAATCAAACTGCTCTTTTTATAATGTACAATAAATTATATGATTACATGTTTTGTTAAGTATCTAAAAATAGTATTTTATTATTTGAAATATAACATATATGTGATATACATATAATAACTAATTTTTTAAATATGATAAAATGTAACCTATCACATTGACATATTATTCAAAAACATAATTTAACAGTATTTCATAAATATTTAAAACATTATTTTAAACTAAATAACTATTATCTATCTATTTTGACACTTAAAAATATATAAAAATATGTTAATTTTTATATATTGTATTATAAATATTGCAATCATTGAAGGTATTTTTTAATAATACTTATATTGTATGTAATACTTCTAATTAACATACCTAATTCTAATTTACTATTAATATCTTTAAACTTCATCGGCCGTTTGCACTTCTATGAGCTGTTCACAGTTAAATACTTTCGATTCACCATTGATTGATATACCCCAAAAATCTGAGCAACAGACAACTGTTAACTTGGATCGGTAAAATACCGTATTTAAAACTGAATCAATTTCCAACCTTGATATATATTCCTTACGATCATTTCTTGCTAGCTGATGAGATATGATAGAGGTGATGGATAGCAGCAACTATTTCTGTTTTGACAGTTCTGACAATGTCATTTATCTCCACGTCTACAAGCTAACTCAGATTAAGGTTTTGAATGTTATTTACAATGGAATTTCTGTACTAAGAAGCTAGCTGTTGACATTTAATCTCCCTAAGCCCACCAGCACCAACAACTTTATCAACTTTTCTAAGATTTAAAAACCTATTACTCATTGTCTTGGTTACATTAATTGTTATACTCTGAGCTATATATGGATCTGCATCATGCAATTTTTGTTATAGCACTACTGGCACCATCACTAATCAAGTAATTATTCGCAACTGATCTTTCAAACATTTTGACAGCCAAGTATAGTTGTTTCCATTGACCCATTGGAATTGGTGTATTGTCTTGTAATATATTTCCACTGACATAAATTACTTTTATGTACAGTATAGGAAAAATATTTTCTAAAACTACATAAAGATTAGCAAAATAAAAATGGCATACACAGTATAAGTTTATGGGTACTTTCGAATAAAATATGTATTTGGTTATTTTTCCCATATATATACGAGTCGTGCATTTATAGTGCGTAAATTTTTATTGTATCTTCTTGGTCCCCATTGGCAAAAAGCCATGGACCCAATCTTCAACTTGATGGGTGTAGATTAGCAGTTGATAAAAGCTCAAGGCATTGGTTTCCGAATTGAACAGGAGTTGTGTCCTCTCTTAATTTGTGTGGAATACCACAGCGAAGAAGCTTTATTTTCGTAGATTGAACAGCAAGCTTGATCTTACATCCATATTTGTGAACATTTTTAAGGGCTGTATTCATACACGATGCTGCTTTGGCAATTGACGTTTCCCAAGATATGGTGGTGGTATCATCAGCAAAAATAACCACAGCCAGTCCTTCGTCCTTTCCAATAATCGCTGAAGTTGAGTCATTAATGTACAGCAGTATGGCAGAGGTCCAAGGCCACTCCCTATCTTACCCCATACTCAACGTCAATTGCCACGCTTTGTTGTTGATTCAATGTTTATCTTTTGAAATAAATATTTTGTTTAAATTTACTAATTTAAAAATCAATACTCTACTGTGGACCCGTGTGCTCCCTCCCGATGAAAATACTTCTCTAAGAGTCGTATGAAATAAGGCGGAACGGTAGAATGTGGCTTGTTAACTATTCCGATCGATAAATGACATGTTGATGTTGTAGGGTCAGTAGACTGCCAGAGGCTGTCATTTCCAATTGAAGCAGTCTCTAAAAGTTACTAGCCTTCGAGTAAGATATAGTTTTTCAACGTGAAGAAAGACCGCAGCCTTTTTTTTCATGTGCTGTGGGCCACACGGTAGCCAGTATTCTTCAACACAAGACGCCGATTATAATCAATAGATAAGTGTAGACGGTGTATTATTAATTACGGATTTAGAAACAACAAGTTTTAAAACCAAATCCTGACTGACCCTGTATCATGATACTATAATAATTAAAAGTACCTATATACATGTGTTTTTTAATATGCTATTACTTGTTGGTATCTATTTAATGTTAACAATTTTATCCTATAAACTTATTTCAGTCAATCGGCCGATGAGAATGACATCGTCCGATATAGCTGTTTGCGAGGCTGAGTTATCGAACCTTGACATGACCTTGTCTCAGGTAGAGGCTGCACTTTCTTCCCAAGAAACATCCGTCTGCTGCCAGGTTGACGAGCTCACTGCACTTCGGCAGGAACTTCTCGAACTTCGACAGCTTACTGAAGACAAACTGATTGACTTCCGAAAGACCGCTCTACTTGTCATGCTTGATGCCGTCGCTGATACGGATGTGTCAGTCGGTGATGAATCCAGCTCGAGTGATCCCTGCCAACTCGTAGAGTCAACTGCACCACTGCAAAATGGTGTCGGGGATAATGGTTACAATCGTTTTGGCGCGTTAGAAGACCCCAATTCTGATGACGTCAACAATTTGGATCAACCGGCTCGCCTGACGTCAGATAGCTGGGAGACTCTCAAGGGTTTTCGGTGTAGTGTTCCTTACTGGACTGCCAACGGTGTGTTTCACTACCAGAACGCGGTCATCTCAGACGTGGTAGAAGCCGATGACGAAGAACAGCAGGTGCATGTCATCCTCTGCAATCCGACTCGCCTGTGTGAGGTGCCCTGTCTGCGATGGCTGGACGGCGACGACTGTCACGGTTGTGGCCGATCGCACGGGATGTCAGTCAGAGTGTCTCGTCTGCACCACTACACGGAGCCCAAGTTTGCCAGTCTCACTGAGGGGTGCCTCTGTCTCTGCCTCATCCCAGGCGACTGTGTCTGGCGGCACTCTCAGGTTGTGTCGACAGAGCTGGCCCACGAGCAGTGCCACGTTCGGCTCAGCCGGCGGGAAGATTCGGCCACACTCTGTCTCACGCTGGACAAGCTGCTGCCCCTCACGTATGAACGAGGAGAAGAGCCCACTCTTGACGACGTCAATGCGGAGGACGAAGGGAGTGCGGTCGTCGAGTGTCTCCATGTGCTCGGGAATGAGGCGGACAGTTTCGCAGCGTGGGAGCAGCATACGCGCGGTCTTGGGTCACGTTTGCTTCGACAAATGGGATTCAAGTCAGGGCAGGGGCTCGGCAAGTCTAACCAGGGTCGTGCTGTTCCGGTGCCGATTGAGGTATTTCCGCCCGGCAAATCACTTGACTCCGTGTTAAGATTGAGAAATAGAAAAAATGGTGTTTTGTCGGCGAGACCCGGCAAGAAATCAACTGCTCCTTCCCAGGTGAAGCCGACAGTTTTCCAATTCATAAACGATCGACTTGATGCCCCTAAAGCCTCCAGCTCACGAGGCACTACAGTGTGTGCTCGGAGTTTGGACAAGCGTTCTGATAAATCGCTGGCAGTTCAAGCCTATGAGACGGATCGAGAGATTGTGAAAACGGAGCTAAAAATGGACAGGCTGAAGAGTGCCTTGGATCGCTGTGGTAAATCTGGTCCCGCTTATGAAAGAGCGAGTGAGAATCTCACTGAGGCGGAACGGTATCTAGCGCAACTGAAAACGTCAAATAGGGCTCTCGAGAAGCATCGTTCTCAAAGAAGTGATAAGAGAAAGTTGACTGTGTTTTAACAAGATCTCCATTTTGTATTTTTTCATTGATTTATGTTGTTGATATGTTATATCTATTTTGGGTTGGCTGAATATTTGTACATAACGTGTATATATTTAATGATTGTTTTATTCCGATTTATTATATATTTTGTAAAGTAAATAATTTTTAGTTTATTTATTTATGTATTTACAGTTAATGAACATTTATTTATTCAATAAATTGTGTCTATATTCATTTCCTACTGACGTTTACATCTACAATATATATATTTGACGCGCTTTTTATTTTTATTCAATTTGTTTTAGTCGGTTTATTTCGAAAAAATGTGTGCTATTGCATTTTGCCATTTCACATTTTAATAGTGAGCATTTCATTAAAAATTAATGAAAATAGTGTGCTGGACTAACATCTGGTGTAATACATTATCAAAGTGTGTTGGTCATATATAATTTTTATAGTTTTTGTTGTCTGGTACATTACATAAGTATCCAAAAATTGTAATATTTGATTAAATTTATTGTGCTGTTTTTGAAAGTTATACAATTGTTTTATCGCAAATGTAATGTTTAAGCATAGATATATAATTCTTAATTACGATTAAGACTACCTTACAATAAAAGTTATCTCAAGATTCAAACTTAATTAAGGTTACCTTAACCCTTCGTATGTGGACATACTTTGTAGGGTTTGCTACGTGGAGGGGGGGTAATATTAATGATAAAATTAATATTAAAGTATAAAATGATAAATTAATAATAATATCTTATTATAGTATAACTATTATATCTCTGGTTTATTGAAGTATTTTCAAAATCTAAAAATTGGATATATTCTATGTCTTATTGCACAAATTTTCCTTTAAATTTTCTTTTAGTAATTTTACAAGTATGCGATGTTGAATCTTAACCCTTCGTACGTGGAGAAGCCCATTTATTTCTCAGAAATTAAGTTTTTGAATAACACGTATGACCCTGATTTTTGTACTCAGTGGCTGAAATACTTTTATCTAACTAAAAAATATAAAAGAAATAATTTCGAATATTTTGACATACCAGAAAAAATGGCGTTATTATTGATACATTGTATACCCCCCCCCCCCCTGGGTTTTCATACTTGCCGA
>JAUZND010005575.1:0-11141 GCA_034780555.1 Coelogynopora nodosa
TACTAGTTTTCAAAGTTTATGTACCGTCAATATTTCCGCATTTTTTCGCAATAAAACACTTTATTATTATTATTATTTGAAAATCAATTGTAGATCAATGTGTACCATAAAATTACCTTTTCTAATCATTGAAAAAATTGTTAATGTCATTTTCTTGCATTTTTTAACGTTATCGTTTGTCCAAAAGTAACATTAAACTAAATTTTAAAATAATCAACTCCCCAACAATTTGATATTTTTATTAAAAATTCCCTAATTTATTTATTGATTCCACAAATTAAACTTATTTTAAAATATTAAAAACCCACAGTAAGCTTTATACAGTATGATGCAATATGTAATACTATAATCCAAACAGTACATGTTTCAAAAAATAGGAAACTTTATCTGAACACAATTAGTAATATAAGAAAATAGAATAAGTACGACACAAAACAAACTGCTTTATTAATTGTTGAATTTATTTCTTTATTAAATATTTAATTAATTTATTATTTTATTTATTTATTAACAGTTTAATTAATTTATAAATTGTTTAATAAATGTATTGATTGTTTAATATATATGTAAACTGTTTAATTAATATATTAATTGTTTAAATAAATTATTAATAGTTTAAAGTTCTTAATTAAAGCAGTTTGTGTTAATTTACTTCTTGTATTTTCTTAGTATCGCATATTTCATTCAATAAAAATTTATAAAAAATAATGTTTTGTTATAAATCTTGTTAAAGTTTAAAGAGATTAGATAACACAAAAAACTAAAATAAATAAAAATAAGTGTATGTTATAACCAACTTTCATAATAGATATTTTCAAATTAATATTTATTTTAAATATTTTAAAAATTATTTGACAAAATGATAACGTCAATGAAGTTTAAACCAAGTGAAAATGTATTTGAAGTGAAATATTGAAAACTTAAATGTAACTAGCCCAAGAGTGGAGACTAAAAAATATTCCAGAAATATATTTTCAACCTCTAACATCCAAGCCATAAAATTGGATTCGGGAATCCTCCCCGGGAAAAAAATTAAGAAGGTTAATGCTGCAAACGCAATATAAAATATATCTAATTTCAAAATAATTGTAAGTAACATACAAAATTCGCGTTTTTAATCAGGAATGTTTTTTTAATTCCTCGATGCATCTGGCAGAATTATAGGTAGTAAAATTAAATTGTCGTTTATATTTCTAAAAATATATATACTAACCATCTAATCCTAACACATTTAAAAAAATTAGTTTATAATATATTATTTATATAAAATAATAAATTTATACGCATTTATTTGTCTAAAAGATACCGAAAACAAGCAAGCAACAAGATAAAGAATTATAATATTATACTTTAAATAATATGAAATAGTAAACTTTGTAGCATATAATATAACACATTTCAAAAAGGAAAAAATTTTATTCAGTTTGTAATTATTCTAGTCAATAATAATTTACAATAATGACAGTTGATGTTATTGATGAGCATGTGGACGGTTTTCTGAGAATTTTTTGAATTTCAAGAAATAAAATAAATCAAAATAAACATTATGATACTATGAAAACTATTTTTTTTCGATTCCAGACAATTATAATTTTTGCTCTCAAAAATCAGGAAAACTTTTATGTCTGAAGTAACCAATGTGTTGCAATTACAGAAATAGCAGTCAAAATTGAAGTCTATTAAAAGTGTGGATTATGTTTAGCACTACTAAAACGACTTACTACATTTTTTAGATTGATCGCTTATTATTAACAAAGTCCATGACAATAACACAAACTGCAATATATAAAAAAACGGATATGTAGAAAGATCAAGCTAAACAGATGCGTTATCATCAAATATTGAAAATCCTAATATTAATAAATACTCCATAAACCAAGCCGTGAAAAGAAAAAAATTATAGGTTTAAAAGGCATTCTACCGGACTGAAAGTGAAAAATACATTAAAAAAACAGACCATATCGACCCTACGAGTTCGCGTCCACTGACCTGACGGATCAGCTCATCAAAAACTTGCGAGTAGAGCTCACGGCGCACTGGACAGATCCCAGTCTCACGAGCCTGGCGCTGCTGCAGTCGACGGTCCAGCTCCTCCTGCAGATTGACTACATCCAGTCGGGTGGCGGGGGTACTGGAGACCTGTTGGACCCAGAGCTGCCCGGTCTCGGTCCACTCGCGGGGCGGAAGGATCGAGTTTAGGATCTCCTCGGTCTGCTGGGACACCTTGCCGCCCTCACCGGCGGCGTCACCCTTCGACTTGCCGGGTGGTGAGGGGATCGGGCCCGAGTCGGGCACTGGTTGGCTGCTCACCTTAAGCGCCTTGGCCTGCAGGGTGTAGGTGGTTCAGGGGGGGGGGGGGGGTACTAATTTCTAGTATAATAACATTACATTACGCAAGGAGTAATCAGCGGTTGTTTCCACTCGTATGGGGGAGACCCCCTGGATCGGCCCCTGAGTAGTAGAAACATTACGCTGATTGCAAGAGAATGTTAGGCTTGTTTGCAAAAAATAAGACTTAGTGCCAAAATAAGATTTTTTAAATACTTTTAACCGTTTCAATCATACTATCAACTACTACAATTCCTGAAAATTTAAATAAATAAATTTATTAAAAATAGTAATTAACAGATTTTTTATATAATTCCAATGATATTGCTTTAATAATTGATATTTAATTTGATACATGTAATTGTTAAATCATTTAAATTGATTCAATTCATTAAAAATTTATGACTAATTATATAAAAGGTGGAATAATATACCACTGTCTTACAACTCTCTTATCTTCACATGTATTCAATATTAAATCGCTATATCAATATTGATTGATTAGCTGAAGTTATTGTTTTTTTCCTATTTCGAATGTTAAGAACATTCGATTATTGCTAAATAAGTTCTTTAACATGTATTACTATGTGCAATATAACACCTGAATAAGTTTTATATTTATGTTCATGGAGAAGTATTTGCCTAAAGCATAACATATTAATTTATTGTTTAGTTGTTTTTACTCAGATTGATGTATGTACGTTATTTAGAATTAATGTACTTTAGTCGGAAAATAAAGTTTATGTATTCAATTTTCCTAAGTATTAGCAATAAATATATAAAAGAAATGTATTAAAATATTTTACATTCATAAATTCTAGTATTAGAACAGGTATAATAGGTTTTTAATAACTATATAATCTCAGCATACAATAATTGCAAAAACATGCAACCCATATGTTGATATGTTACAAGTAGAAATGATACCTTCCATAAGTAATAATTAATACAGAAATTGGAATTTTGATAAAATTAAGAATGAATAGTGATACAAATTAATAGAATGTAAAATATATTTATCAGTCATAATCAATAAGATAAGATTTTATTAAAAATGAAATCTTTATTGATTAATATATTTTTTTTATATTGGAAAATTTTATAGGAGGGAAACATTTGTATTAACGACATGGAAATTCATTTCTATAATCCATTTCCTACTTACACATCCTATATTATCCTAATTATAATTACAAATAATTGCAAACATTATAAATTACTACATGTTGTATTAACATACTTATAATAAATAGAAAATGTTTTTACTTTTCTAAAAGTTATAAATTACAAATATGTAATATATTTTTCATGTATTTAACGTTTTTTTTATAAATTAGTTAATAAATAAATAAATTAAAATATATAGTACAAATTAAAATTTATTAATATAATTTATATAAAGTAATTGTTACATGAAGTAATTTAGGCAAATGCTAACTGTTTGGTATTTATTAAGCATACAATAAAAAAATTATAATAACATTTATTCCTTATTTTTTATAACTTTATATTTCAAATAATTCAGTATAAATTTATTATAATTTTTTTATCTATCTATGATTTTCAACATTATTCATGTTTATATATGTCATAAATTAACTTTTAAATTTTTTATTTTAAAAAAAGTAACATTAAAAAATTAGCTTTCATTTATTTATTCATTTATATATTTGACGTATTATGAAATAAAAACATGAACTGCTATAAATACATTAGGTGATATAGCAAAAGGGTTTAGCTTGTTTAATTAACTGGAGCTCTATGATTTATTTATTTTATAGGGCCGTGACTTCAAATACATCAAATATATTTATAAGTTTTTTCCTCTTGAATTAAAATATAAATTCTATTGTATATATTAATATATTTTATAATATTAATTATATTTTTCAATACTTATTTTTATAATTATTTATTTAAATTAGCATAAATTCAAATTAATCCTTTACAGAAAATGTTAATATTAAATTACTAATTATATAAATTTAATATTGTAAATATGTAATAAATAAATAATGTAAAAATAATGTACTTTTCTAAATAAATAATATATATTACTAAATATTTTATAAACTAAATACATTTTTATAAAATAACATTCCAATTTTACAAGTTATTGTTAATTATTTTTAAAAGGGTAATTTGTTAAGGAAATAATTAAAAATAACTATAAAAAAACGATTTCTCAATAAATTAAAAAATAATTCACATATAATATATATTTAACTAGAAAATTACTTTTTATTTTAAAAAATTTTTAATATATTTTAAATATATGATATTAATATATTTTTTTATTGATATGGACCTATAAAAAAATTATTCATGAGAAAAAATAATGAATTGATACTTATTATGAATTGCAGTAAATATTTTTTAATATAAATTTCAGTCATTTCATGAAATGTGATTCAGTTAAAGGTTATTAATTTTTCAATTAAACTAAAATTATATTTCTGAAAAATAGAGAAAATGTATATATATATTTTTAAATAAACAATATTTAGACACTTTTAAAGTAATAAACTTTAAACTTAAATTATAAACTTTAAAGTATTTAATTATATTTTATAGATAATTATGTAATTAAACTTTATGTCATTATATTGTTATTACATATAGACAAATCCCTTTTACTTTACTAATAAGCAATGATTTAGGCATTTTGTTCATGAAATCCGTGCATAATTCCAGAAATTGTTGTATTGCTAAAATATATGGCAATGTATATATTAATAAAAAGTATAGAAAGTATGAATATATATATATATTAAGAATGATTTCAGGAATTCACATGACGAAAAAACTACAATATTTATTATGTTCTGTATTATAATGATTATAATGTGGTAAATATATATTTAACTATAACATTCATTTTATTTATAATATATATATAATATATTTTTAATTAAAATTAATGCCATTTATTAAAATAAGTATATTTTGACTGATACTAAAGTTATCTTCCTTTAAAAACTTTAATTTGTTTATTAAATTTAAAATATTAGAATGTGTGTTATAATTAATTAGCTGTTGGTATATTAATAATAAATAATATTAAAAGTAATATAAAATAATTAAACATATGCTCGGAGAACTATTGTTTTAAATAAAAATGAACTTACTAATGAGGCATAAAAACTAAGGTATAAATAATATATTTAGTTAATCTATATATTAATCTAGTTATTTTTTTTATACTTTAATATTATATTACTATTAATAGTATAAAAAGTCTATTAATGATAATATTGGTAAGAATAAATACAGTCTATATATATATATGCCAAAACTATATAATTAAAATAGTTATCATTTTATTTAATGTAAATAAATTATACTTAAAAATGTTTTTTTAAATAATAATATTTATAAAATAAAACAGTTTAATTAATAGAAAATATATAATTAATAACAGTAATAAATATAGGAATTGATTACTATACTATTTGTTTGGAAAAAAAGTTTTATATTTAAAGTAATATTTTTATATGTGTATATAATATAAAGAAAAAAGTATAATAATGTTCTAAAATAATAATATTATAAATTATTATTGCTACTTGATAAAAAGCCCTTAAAATATGCTGGATTATTATCAGACAATATATATATATAGATGTATATATACTAAAGTATTTATATCAATATATATATATATATGTATTTAATTAAATTTCTATAAAAGAGTTTATTTAATTTAAAATATAATTAGTTTAATTTTTATTAATAAATTTTAAAATGAAAACAACCCACTATTGAATTTTCCTGGGAGCATCCCTACATATAGGTTATATAAATAATAATGTAATAAATTTGTTATCTTATATTGTTAATATGTTATTAATGTACATTATAATTTATAACTAAGCAAGCGCATAATAGTTTATTGCCTTAAATAATAAATTTAAAAAAATTGTTTTACTATATATTACTAATACATAACAATTTATAAATGTAATTAATTATATATAAATAATATATTTTGAAAAATAAATCTTTCTAATTTAAATGTATTAAAAAGAGTGTAATGAATATTTTTACAGCAATAACTAAAATATTTTTATTTTAATGTATCAAGATTTTGTTGTATATGTTTTGTGCATTCAATAATACAAATACCTGCTTTTTAAATATTTTTTAGGATACTGTTTTTTAAAATGCTACAAAAAAGTTTTAAATAAAGCTTACATAATACAAAACAAAATATGCCACCCTTAGCCACATAGTGGCCATGTCAATAATTAGAAACTTAGCCACATGGTAGCTGTGTTGATAATAAAAAAAACTTTGCCACTTGGCAGATGGGAACATAAATCAGGACTTTAGTCACATGATGGGATTTCATAGTTATAATTAATCAACATACAGAAAATGTAAAAAGTATGCCACATGGCAGAAATTATTATTTTTTAATTAGTATATAATTTAGCAACATTGGTAATAATAAAAAAAACTTAGTCACATGCATGAGTGCTTTAAAAATTTAGTGAAAAAGACTTAACTGAAACAAGAAACCTAATTAGTATATTCAGCAGTTGAAAATAGTCATTTAAAATGTATAAGAAAAATAAATCAGCAAGCAAAAAATTCTGCATAAACATAATAAAGCAGCATTTAAAAAAAATTATATTTGATGAATAAAAATAGGTAAGTAGAAAATACATTATGAAATAGGTCACACCTTTCACAAGCAATATTTCTCAATGTAATTAGAATATATATTTTGGTAAAGCACACAAATAGATTTCTGATTCTATATTATTTGGAGAAAATAAGATTTTGAAAAACATTATTCATAGTAAGTAGGTGATTAAATATAATTTTCATAAATTGTTCATATTTTTAGGTTATTGCATTACTGTCTAGTAAATACTTCAAATTATAATATTTAATTAATGGAAAATATAATATATAAAATGCCAGGTAAATATTAACAAAGTGCTAGTAGCTTTCTTTCAGAGATAACCTTATAACTTGTCAGTGAAACCTTAGGATTTTAGAGCTGGCTATTAAAAATGCCATATATAAGTTTTTGTTATTTTCTTTAAAACAAATAAACATACAAATTTTTTGAAAATCCCATAATTAGGCAAAATTGTGTTCTGCTTTTGGACTTATAGTTGTTCTTTAGCATGAATATTTATGTGGACCATTAAGTATTGCTAAATAGTCCATAAAAAAACTAAATATAATCAGATTAAGATTGATATTAAATAGTAACTTTATGATCAAAAAGTAAACTAAACAAAAGAACATATAATATAATATATATTTAAAAATTATAAACATTAAACTTTCAAAAAATAAGATAATTATTTTATGCTAAACTTGTCACATTTATGAGTAATATCTAGCATCTGTTAATAGCCTGTAAAAAATTTAATATAATAATATTGAGATCATTAATCTATTTTAACTTTATCAACAAAAAGGTAACTAAACAATATGAATAGGAATAAACAAAATATTAAAAACAATATTTGTATTAAAAGTAAGCATTTTTGATAACACCAATATTAAGCTTTATCAATAAGCTATCATAATATGTTTAATATTATTTTGTAGTATGAAAAACTGGTTGTGATAAGTATGGAACAAATACATTCTTTGAAGTTAACATGTGTATAAAGTGGTTTAAAATGTTCCGTTAATTCATATCATATGATTTGCAATATGACACTCATATGACATATGAATTGAAACTTTCTACATTGATTTATATATTATTAATTTTAAATTGTCAGAAATGTTATTAACAATTAGATTCATCAGGATTAATATTAATAATTAAATTTTACATACTTGGTATTATAAAAAGTAATAGTTAATAGTATTTTTAATTACAAGGGTTATAGATTAATTGAAATCAACTTTATTAATAAAGGATTGAAAAGTTGTAAAAATAGTATGTTTTAGAGAAATAGCATTTCCTTTAATGTGCTATGGTAACGATTTAGTAATATATTCCATGTTTAAATTTTAGTCCATTTTGTTGACCATAGAGATTTGAAGGTCATTATAAAAAGTAATTAATTAAAGTCCTTTTCATTTGGTGTCAAATGTTCCATGTTATTTATGTGCTTCTCACATGTAAAAACTCTTGTAAATTGTATGTGTTAATTTAAAAGTTAGTTATTAATGTTAAATGTTTAATTATTAAACCGGCCGCCGTGTGCTGGTTAAGTTCAATGACTATGTACAAAACATCCACTGGCCTACATCCCGGCCTAACTGAAGATTCTATTTCATGCCTTTTTCAAAACAATGGAAAACTTACACGAGGAGTTTTCTTGTCAGTATTCCTACTAACAAGTACTGGATTTTCATACTTCACAAGAGAGATATTTGGAGGAATCATTTTGTCTTATCGTTTTGTTGTTTACTGTATGTTAAAGTTCGCTTCGATGCTGTAACTATAACTACGTTATTTTTTTGTTAATATTGTACGGTAAAACACATTAAATAAATATACTTTCATTTCCATTTAATAAATATTTATCTGAAACTTTTGGAACACTAGGATAGTATTTATTTCTAAACATTAATTTTTGAAAAGTTGTTATCAATAAACTTATTTATTTTCTGATATGTTATATAGGAACACGTGAGCTATTGGTTGGCGGTTGTATGCTTATGTAGCTCTCGTCAGTTATCTCAAATATTCATATTCAGTGATTAATTTTCCATCATTCGATATTTTTGTTGGGATCAGATTATAGCTTTCTACATCAGCTATCTAGTGCTCAGCTTTGTTTTATAATTAAATCATCCTATCTACTGGATTTTACTGGATTTTACTGTTTTTTTTCACAAAATTTCTCAAAATACACTTCACCTATTACGTAACAATCTACTGTGTGCAATTCTTTCTTACAATGGATAATATCGATCAATTAACTACTACGGAATTGTCCAAGCTAAACAAACAGAATTTACTTCAACTTGTTAAAGCTGACAAATTACGTAGACATTAATGTTCTTCTCTTAATACTGAAACCTTGACTTTGCAATCGATTGAGAATTTACTAGACAGAAAATTGGCTTAGCTATTTTAAGTTTTCATAACTCGCGTAGAGGCTGTTGGATTTGAAAATTAATCTCTTCGCGCAGAATAAATTGTTTTGAAAGAACAATCTGTTTCTTCAGCTCAGAAAGAAATTGGAGATGCTACTCGTATTGATAGAATTCAGCGAGCTAACAGCGACCTACAGAAAGAATTAAACGAATTTAAAGAACAAATCAACCAACCACATGATAGTCTCGCTCCTTCAACGCAACCAAAAACATTCGCTTCCCTCTTTAAAAAACTCTCCGTGTTCTAACGAAGCATCTATACTTTCAGCCACCAACAAGGAAAAAACTGACCAAGAAGTTCGTAACATAAATATTGTTCTCTCTTGATTGCCTCTCCCCGAAACAACCAACGATGATGACCATGAGAAAATAACCGCATTGGCTCAACACGACAAAAATATCATTAATAATATTAGCGCAGACCTCCAAATCAACCTGAACGATTTCCCATACAAATCGCGCAGAATAGAGAAAACCAACCCGACAAGCAATAGTCAAAATTGATCGTCTCGCTTAACCTAGAACTCAGGAATGAATTCCTCAAGAGATCACGGAAACTCAGGGACATTCAAAAATGGATTAACACATACAATACATTGAGAAAGACCTTACAAGAGCTTAGGAAGTAGAGCAATATTTTCTCAGATGCGCCCTCCGCGAAGCGAAAACAAAGAACCCCGAGATCAAATGGATTATCTGGAGAGGAACGACCACTCAACGCAAACCTGAAAAGCCACCGAATAGTAGAAAATGACAATCAGTGAACCACAGATTGCCCATCACAGTAAACCGCAATTCCTCTCATGCTCTCTCCTCTCCCTCTATTCTTATAGCCAATGTCAGATCTGCTCTCCCAAAAATTGTAGACATCTATCTTACCATCACTACTAAAAACATCAATATCTTCGCTGCTTCCGAAACCTGGTTTAACCCATCCATCAACAACTCCCTGATCAGCATCCCAAACTACTCATCCTACAGAAACGACCGCACAGAACGTCCCAGGTGGTGGCGTCTGCATCTTGGTTGCCTCTAAACTCCTTGTCACTCAACACTTGCCAGCTAACCCGCTCGACTATATAAACGATGTGTGGTTTATCCTCCCTTCTCATAAACTAGTCTTCGTTTGTTTATATATCCCCCCTACTGACACAATATCCAATAAAAATAACATTAACGACTATATTATCGACAATAGTGACACTGTTCTGAGCAGATTCGCAGACTACGACATCATCATATCTGGTGACCTAAACCGTCTTAACCTGACTCCTATCTCCAACTCTCTCGACTTAATCAACCTCGTATCTGACCCAACCCGTGGCAACGTCATTCTCGACCCATTTCTCATAAATTCAACTCGAGCGCAAGCCTTCAACGTTAGTGTCTGTTCTCCTATCGGTTCCTCTGACCACAACACTGTGTTTGCATCCCCAACTTTACCTATCCACTTCACAAACCACATCAAAAAACGCCTTCATGACTTCCGTCAATCGAATCTAAACAGATTGTTTGACCACCTCTCCCGCATTAATTGGACCCCTTTTTATAGCTCCAACTCATCTCTAGACGACAAATGCGACGAATTTCATAAACGTTTATCTCAAGCCATTGAGAAGTGCATCCCAACTCGTCAAATTGCAATGACAGATCGGGATAAACCCTGGATAACTCCTCTCGTTAAACTGTGCATCCAAAATCGTTGGAAATCCTTCCGCAATAAAGACTTTACT
>JAUZND010005576.1:0-11141 GCA_034780555.1 Coelogynopora nodosa
TTCATTGTTTTTGTTATTTGAAATATGAACAATTATTTATTCTTCTTTTGATTAATGTTATTAAATACCTATGATTTGTGTAAAATTTTATTACTGAAGAAGGCCAAAAAAGGTCGACAACGTTTTAATAAATGTCCCAAAAATAACTTTAATTTTTTTTTGATTATTTAAAGAAAATTGTATGAAGTTTGTGTAATATTCAAAGATTATACAGTATATATATATGTATCTTAACATTCGAACCATAAACATATGTTTAACATTCTAATAGTAAATATTATTAAACTATATAGTTCAAACGTGATATATCTCTTTTATAAGTATTACATAATTTCACCTAATAGTATTTTAAACTATTTTTGAACCAAATAAGTGAAAAATAAAATGTAAATTGTGTTCACAAAAACTGCCGTACAGTATTATATTATACATAGCAGACTATACCCCACTTTAAAACCACTTTTTGTTCCAGTGAAGCCTGTATTGCAGACCTTCATGACCACTGCTATGGACAATAAGGTTCAATTGTTTTTATTTGACATCGCTTCAAAATCAGACCAACTGTTTGAAGTTCTTAATTCTACCCGAGCTCGCAGTATTCATCATTTCGTATCCTTTCTTTCTGGTGATAGCCTCAACTATTTGCTCAAAACAGCCGTGAGTTTATTTCTGGATCAAATTAATTAAAAAAGACTATATATGACTTACAAATTATATGACAATATTAAAATTGTTGCACTTTATTTTTAAGCGTAAAATATATGTTTGAAATTTGCTGTTACTTACAAGTAGTCTGCTACGTAGGGTATGTTCCTACGAAAATATATTTAGAAATGGAAAACAACTCTTGACGGCTTCTTTCTTTCAAGTATGTAATTGTCTTATTTGTTGGTAATTTTTTAATGTCAATTTTTGTATATGTTTTACATTAAAATAGTTATGTAGGTATAGATATATATACAAATATCGATGAATTTTTTAAGAACGGTCGTATTCCAATATTTAGAATTTATTGAAAACATTTTTTACATATAGATAGAATTTTTAAAAATTTATATCGTTGCATGACAAATATTTGAGATAAATTTACAAGATGGCGGTTCCAACAAATCATAGGTGTATGTAGTAAATATTTCAGGTTTTTATTACATTTTACTTAAAATTAGTTAATTTGATAAAATTACCAACAATATATTTACATTTGGTTTACCTTTTTTTTAACAGAATCGGGATTTCAATAATGATATTTGACGTTAATAATTTTGTTATTGGAATCCAAGACAGAAATAAGTTGCAGGAGCAAAACATTTTCGTTGAAATCCTGTTGATTTTTGTAACCAGTAGTTCCCGCAGTATAGCCAAGATGGTAGCCCGCATCATATTATTTCCTTGTCCCGTCCTGGATTATGAACAATTTGGAACTCTCCAATTAATTGCAACTAATACCAATATTAATAAAACTACAATTTCGCCAAATATAAAAAGACCGTAGAATAGGTAAGCGGTAAATATATCAAAAAATGAAACTGTACTTTTAGCACATAATAAAAAAAGAAGGTTTCCATTGAAGACTTTTTCTATGAGTTGGTGCGTATTTTGTTCCAAGGCAAATGCAACGACCACCTTACGCTTCGACCACTTCTGGGTCCTTGTGGAACCGCGACGACCTCCAAACGACCTCCTCACCCTCATTCCCCCAAACTCGAACGTTGCTATCGTCAGGACCGGTGTCATGCGAGGCTCATTCCAGTACGTGATTCAGCCAATTTCAGTGGACCTACTTGAGAAGCTGAGACAATATTCCGATATGAGCGTGAGTTTAATAGCATTCTTCTCATTTTGTTGTTAGTGATTTGTTATATCGTTGGAATCTTGGGATAGTTTTGTGCAAAAATAAGTTGCATGACATGATAGGGGACATGCTAAGCATTTGCAATATAATGACTGATTTAAAATATATAATTTTTCAAATAATTCATATGGTTTTACGCATTTAAATTATCCGAAATTGAGTCAATTATCCAATTCCGTCTTACATTTTCGACAATATAAACAACTTTTTTCATTATACTTTCAAAAATATTCCATAGACATTGCAACTTATATATTTTGTTCAAAACATACCTGCAGTATTCATTACAAGCACGTATCACATTTATCGATTTCCTTGAAAGCTATGACTCATAGCAAGATGCAAAGTTCCGACAATGAAGCGATATATTAATTAAAACACTTTTGTGAAATTGTTATACACAAATAATGGTGTAATTTTACTCTGTTAAAAGCACAGCAATATTCATACATGACAACGTAAGCACATAATAACCAGTAAACATGTTATTTAGACGAACCACGGGTCACTTGCTAATACAATATAACATTATTTCATAAATCATTCATATTCGTATAAAGTAAACAAAAATAAGCCTACGACATTTCGCCACAATAAAAAAATCTAAAGCTATGTATCTATTAAAAGTGTACAATAACATTAATTAATTAAAATGGCTTGTTAAACATAGAAGTAATTATTTTGATACACTGAAATATAGTACTGTTATATACTATTACAATTTATGCCGTCGAGAACTTTATGAATGTTTTAAATAATGTTGTTATTTAACAGTTTCGGATGAGATTAGATAATTATTGTAGGAATAATCTTCATTCAAACATATAGAAATTTAATTTATTTATTAATTAAAAAATATAACGAAAGCCTTTGTTAGTGTAATATGTTTGTTAATGTGTATTGAATATGTCATAATAATTCCATAGTTCAATTTGCTTCTTAATCTATTTTTAGCTACTTTAATTATATTTAGTGTTATGTTACTATAATTATATCTTTGTATCTGTGAGTTCTGTTAGTTACTTAAATTGAAATTGAATGTTACTATTTTAATGTAATCTTTAATATTTAACCGATAAACGTGTTACATTTTACTTTTTCGGTGCGTTAATTAGAAGTTCTTATTTTTAAATTAATATCTAATCGGAGCTTCATATTCAATCTTCGTAGTATGATTAGTGCATAATTAATATAGAGTAATTTCTCAACATTTAATATTGGGATAAATTAAAATATTTACTTTTACACTTACATATTTGGAATAATACATACTATAGGCCTACATTGTTATGATGATATAATGTTTTAGAATATTCTGTCCATATATCATTTTATACCTAATATACATAGTTTTATGACTATATATATATTATTAGAGTTTGTCACGTGTTGAAAAAATTAGAAAATATAAAAATGTAATAATAATAATTTGTGATATGAATAAAGATAATCTTGACATTGTTTTTAGTATATTACTAGCACGTACTACTTACTTATTTTTTTTATAATTAAAATGCTGCTAAGTGGAAGACTAAACTATACTTAAAACACCAATTTTATGCTTAAATTTAGTTTAACTTAGAAAATTGTCTATCACACAACTATATTTATATATGTACATATACATAATTAATAGGTAATATTTATTATATAATAATCGCATTTAAGAATAATTGTAAACAGAATTATTCTTGATTCTTTTTATTTTAGTACAGCGAAATGTATAATGTGTGTACTTCATAAAGAACATCTATTGTACTTTGATAAACAAACAAAAGCTATTTTGAGTAGTATTTCTTGAAATACTCTAAAGATATGAAATTATCCTAAAAATACAAAATACAAATGTTATTCTCTCTATCCTTATTCCGTCAACAAGTATTTGTAACATAATGAATTAATAAATTCACTGGATTTACAGGTACGGACAGCTATACACGAAGTTATATGAACGATAATGTCATTTTTAAATTCGCTGATTATTTTATTGTGAAACATGCCATAGATTTCGATTAATCGCATTGGAAAATGTGACACATATTATATAATACGTTTGCGATTATGATAAAAAACAAAAAAATTGGTAAGATATAAGGGATTTCGTTATAAATTCTGGAGTTTAAGACATTTTTGTAATTACATTTTATATAATTTGTTACATACTCTAAATATTTAACTAATATATTTCTTTTATGTGTTCGTAATATAATATTCGCATATTATTCTTTTTAATTATTGCATTATTAAAAGCGTATGTTATGGAACAAATATTTCTATTGCATAGTATAATTGCATTTGTGCATCTGCATTAAACAAAACATTATCATTTTAAATTATTATCGCCAAATCTTTTTGATTTATCTAGATATTTTGTTACCCAAAATATACCTATTTAGTTATATATATATATTTAGACATATAATGTTAATCAAAAATATTTGATTTAATATATTTTAAAATGCGCTATTAATAATAATTCCATAATACAATTGATTTCAAAATACCCCAAATATGATTTAAAAAAAATTTATTAATCGATACATTCTGTAGTTTTGTGTTTTATACAAAAATAATACTTTTGTTTATATCATTCATTTGTTAATATTACCGATATGTTTAATTATCTGTACTGTTAATCTATTGTATAATAATAAAGCAAATCATTTCTGTTCTTCTCTTTGAAAGCATATGATTGATGTAAAGTTCATTTATCCAATTCAATTGAAACTTTATAATAATTTTTTATTTTTTATTATTGAAATTGAATAATTGAAATCCAGCTTTAATTAGCTCCGATATAATTAGCTCTTACCAATAGTATAATCTAATAACGGTTTGTCATTATATTTCAATACGTTTAGTAGTGTTTCCATGGGAATGTAATCATTAAAAGTAAGGATTATAATTATATTCTGAATTAAAAAAAAATTCTTTGGAAATATATTTAATAAGCTTAGATGTGAGCTTATCTTTTGTAGATTTTACATCACTAAATAAAGAACTCGTTAAAAGGCACATTATTCTGCCATTTTAATTTTTTCCGTTTTGTGTAATTGTTTCATAATGGATGTTATTTTAATTATAAATATAATTACTCTTTATGTGGGATACATTTGTTTAATTTAATATCTTAGAAAACTTTTAACAGGAGTTTTAATTAATTTATTTTATACTTAAATTATATTTTTCATCCTTAATTACGTAATCTGAGTTTAAGCAAACACATTTTGTATCTGGTATTTATTTATTGAAGTGACGCATTGTGTATTCATAGAACACTGTTCTATTATGTATTTAGATAGCAACTGTACATATGTTATATTAGCAATAAGCGTTTACATTTTTAGATTAAACATACCTTAATTTGTTAGAAGAAAAAATTGCAGTTCACTTTTCACAATGAAATATAAATAAATTGTACACAATTCAATTATAAAAGCGGAGAAATCGTATCACGACATACTGTAATATACTATTGCGACACACACAATTTGTTCCCTATAATATACTATTATTTTATTAAATAATGTAATTATTTTTATCCGAGTGAAACCGAATGATGTCTTACTAGTCCATATAAGAATGCATATTTTGATGCTCTGATTTCACTGTAGGCCATTGAAATCGCCGTAACGGAGGCAGTTGAAGAACTAAATTATGTACTGAAAGACGTTCTGGAGAATGAAACAACACTTTTTAACTGTATGACGGACATACCTTTAGATGTTGGTAGCGACATTACTGGTCGCATTGAGGTTGGTATCGAATATGTTCAGTTATTTTCTTCTAACCTTTTCTTGTCTAAATATATAATACATTTTTAGCTATTTATTTATGCAACTAAATTCGCACTGATGTGGATTTAATTTTTAATATCCTACTATCGGAGCCTTGGAGCAGTAACCGAAAAAAGTAACCGAAAAGTTCTGGTGTTCCATATATTTATAATCTTGTTATTTATTAAAAAAATTAATTATTAACATGAACGCTTTTTGTTACATTTAATATAATAATAAGTCAACTTTATAAGATAGTATAATCTATTTTTGACGATTACTGAAATTAGACTAACGTGTTTTAAATTTAAATATTAAAGAAAAATATAGCAATTTTCTAATATTTTATATGTATATATTTATTGATTTAAGAGTATATATCAAATACAAACAAATATATTTTATGGAGATTATATAAATTATATAGCGTTTTTATGTTTCTTTTTATTTATTGTAAGCTCTAGAGAGTTTCATACTAAACGTTGACTTTCCATAAAATACAATCAACAAAGGAATATAATATGTAACTAATGAAATTATATAAATCCCCTCGCATGCTTCATCATCTCCAGAGAACCGGAATCTACCGGTCATCTCCACGACTTGAAATAATCTCGACTAGCAGTAACATGATCAGCGAGTTCCAGGGAACAACTCACTGGGAAAATGTTGGATATTGGCAGAAAGTTGAGGGCCTTCAACTTTACTCAAGAAATGTAAAGAAGTTAATTTTTCCGAATCAGTTCCTTGATTTTGGCAATAAAACGTTACTTATATGCGCCCCTCAGGTGAGCACATTTATTTGAAGGTTTCTGCTGAAATTGTTCCATATTTTCATGAGTTCGCAAGAAAAGTGACAAAATATTTTTTTAAAGAATTGTTAGCATTAAGCTTATTTCTTATTTGTACATATGTATATAATCACAATACAAATGTGTCGCCAGGTGAAACACAGACGCATAATTTATAATAAAATTATATTATTAAAAATGTATAATTTCACTTCTCCAAGTACTAGAGCGCTTTCGAACTTATTGCATCTCTTAAGTAGTATGTATGTATTGGTAATATATTTTCTTTATAATAGTTGAAATAGTTGTCATAATCATTAATATAAATATAAATATCAATCAATTTTTTATAAGAAGAAATACTAGAGGTTACAGCCATCAAAGTATCACATATTACTTGTAATGAACGTTTAAATGTTAATTACCATATTAGAGAGGTATGGTATATAAATCGTTGAAGACATATGTAGCGTAACACTAATTTATATAATTATATGAAAAGTTATTTTGTTATAATTTGCTAACTATTTTCAGGTAAATATATAAATAACATATAAGTACTACTGAAGAGATCCAAAAATATAGAATGCGTTCCAATACTTGCAGAAGTCAAATAATACACCTGAAATATTATCTTATTATATGCCTAAATATTATATAGTTGTAGACAATATGGATTTTCGCATTTTTTTCTAATTTACACAATATAAAGAAAATATTTCTTTGTTCAAACATGAAGGAAATAGATTACAGCTTAGATCTGAAACTTGGTGAATATTGCATAATGAATAATATAAAAGCATAAAGATATTCGTGATGACCTAAAAGATAAATGAGTGATAGTGAGAGTCAATGACTCACCACTTTACAGGCATATTGATTACATTTAAACACCAACATCGCAATTTTAAATCAATGAGATTGCCACCAAGGATTTTAGACTTCGCAGCGCAGTCAATTCAAAACCTGCCCAAGGAGTAGGGAGGGGGAATTCGTAAGGGGAGGAGGGGGGGGAGGAGGGAATAGATTAAAAAAGGGGAAGGGGGAGGAAAGTGCGAAAAAAGAAGGGAGAGGGACAGAACAAGAAGGTGGATTGGTGGAAAAAAGGTGGCTGGAGAGAAAAAGGGAAAAATGGGAGGAGGGTTCAAATTGAAATTTCCCCCTTCTGAAAAAAACAGACTTTCTTTGTTTTAGTCTGGTTTATTGGATGCTTGCTTGTACATATATTTTTTATAACATGAGTTTTGTACCCTCAGATATTTCCCCAATACTGCTAAAATGTTTACATTCTAAAACTTAGTTTACGCTGCATGATTGTTTATTCTTTTTCTTTATTAATCAATTTATTTAAATATTTTTGCTGTAAGTTCTAATAGTAATATTCTTATAGTAGTAATGCTTCTGAAAGATATAAACTATCTTAATTTGGACTATAAACAGTTGAATGAAGTTGTGTATATGTTTTGTTTCCAGTATCAGCCGTTCGTGAATTATTTGGTTAAAGGCGGAAAACATCCGTTAAATGAAGTTTATGGAATTGCACCAGATATTGTGAAAATATTGAGCGAGATGCTCAATTTCTAGTAAGTTAACTGAATACAATGTTAAACATGATTATTACATTACATATTGGTGTCTTCATTGCGGACAAAAAGCATTGTATACTTAATTAATTATTTAAAAGTTTTAACAAGATGTGTGTGATTTAGTCGTGCTATAAAGTATGAGTCAATAAGTATGTTTTGATTTGCACAAAATAATAATTTAATTAAGGAAATGTTTGAAAATATTATTAATGTTAGACGTTATATCATTTTCTGTTTTTAGATTATGTTTAACAGTAGAACGGCCAAACGAGGTGGGGATAAAATAGTAAAATTACTTAAATTTTGTTTTTACTATTTGTATATAGTACAAAAAGTATATATCTGAAAGAGATAACATTTTCAAAATATGGCTTAATTTTGAGTATATGTGTATATTTCAGACTCCATATTATTGTTTTACACTTATAATTTCATAAATATTACTATCAAATTAAAAAAAAATAATAATACAAAAAACAAGTATTCGATTGGACTGTTTTTGCGGTCCAAATCACAAATATACATTTCTAAGATATCATTTCTTCGCATCAACCCAAAAACATGCTAAATATTAAATTTTTGCGCAAATAAAATATTCAAGAAATGGATCCAACATTGGAAATCTGTCAATGTTGATTTTGATGAACTTATTTAACAAATAGAAGCTACGAATGTTGATCAGCTTACAAAAAAACACTTAAAACATTTTCTACTAAAGTTTCTAATGGAAGTAAGAAAGAAATATGGCTCATAAAATGTGTCTGTATATTACAATACTATAACAGCATATTAAGTCAAAGCTAACATATCGTTATCAAGGGGGACTGATCCAGATGTTCACCTCCCTTACTACTTACTAACGCGTAACAAAAAAAGCATTTCCCGCAACCAAACGATTTGTAGATATTTTTGATAATTCTCGAAGATACTATTGGGATAGAAAACGACCAATAGGCTACAATACACCAAACAAGCATGTTTGAAATCATGACACATGAGGTACAGTGAGGTACAGGTTCGAAAGTAGAAATTAAATATGACTTAAAATTATTTTCTGATTTTATTTTAGTTTGTTCATATTTTTCGTGTCATTTCACTAGGTGTGAAAGAGTTACTCAAAAATGCACTCCCCCTCTGGGGTTTCTCCCCCTCTTTCTCTCTCTCCGCTCATTCATATCCTGAAAAAATATTTGCTATTGTATTGTAAGATTGTGATCTACAGAATCACAGAAATGTCATTGTTTATGTCATTGTTTAATGTCAATGTTTAGAATTACTTCATTAACGCATTTTCCTTCCTACACATGACCAACAAAAGAATGTCTGATGTAAGGTTTTTACATAGCCTATATACTGCCAAATTACAAAGATAAATTAAATTAATAGGACGTATTGTGAAAATGTGAAAATAGCAGCCTGTATATTTCCACAAATTCAATTTAATTCTTGTAGGCAAAATATATAAATCAATAATTTCACCTTCTGTCGAAGCATTCTACTTATTTAAATCATACTATCTAGTGGATTCCCCGTTTAAATGTGGTAAATTAAGTAAGTGTTCATTTCACGTTAAAATCAATACAACATTACAAAAAAAATGTCATGAAATAATTATTTAAATTTAAAATAAACCATGGATATATAATTATAATAAATTATAGATTTCATTTGTAAATGATTTAATACACTCCGTCTTCGGCATCGTGAATTCAATAATTTACGCGTGAAATGTCACTATTTATTATAATATATCCATGGTTTATCATGTACTTATTTAGATTACTGTGCTTATTGATCGATTACTGATTAAGTTGCGAAATCCATGTTACATGTCAATATAGACTTGTTTAAACTAGAGGTTTTCATGGTTTGATATATGTATTCATTTAATAGTTTATTTTCTGATATATATGTATATTATGTATTTACTATATAATTGATTAATACTGTACATGTTTCAGATGTAATATGTAATATTTTGTAATTAATTTTGCGACATCTAGTAATACATTATTTAGCACAAAACTTAAAAATACTAACAACACATTTAAAAGTTCTGTGCGTAACACATGCTGATGAGGCAAATTATTTTTTTATTTACTTTTATACACTTCAGTCCCCTTTATTCCGACGCGCCAGATGGTCAATGGGGTACATTATATCCGGGGGAGAAATATTTCACTGGATGCATTGGTGAAATTCAGAGACAAGTGAGACAATAAATTTGACGTATTTTCAAGATTTTTATTTTTATATCTCAGTAGTTCGCAACTTGGATTATTTTTATCAAAATTTGTACTTGATATTTTGATCTATTTTTTCTTTTGGATATACTATGTTTTGGATTCTTTGCTAACATCTTAATAAAGTTTGAATTTAAAAGTGTCTGAAATCACGTTAAATTAATATATATTTTTATTATGGCGCAATAAATCATATATTTATTGCTTAACGTTTATTACAGATCTTGAAAAAAGGGATATTTTTATTCATATATTACAGGCAAATCCATTTAAAAGCATACCATGTTTTCACAAGATTAAACTTGGATATAATTCTAAAATGTAAAAAAATAAATACTTTTCAATACAACCGAAATGCTAATTGGTTTAAAATTACTTTGAAAATGTTGTAAACATTCTACTTATGCCAACCTGAAATGAAACACCATTCGAGCGAACACTCTTAGGTGGACTGCATGCTGTTCTTTAATAAAATCATCACTTCAATGGTCCAAATAAAAGTCTGTATCGAATGAAAATGTCCACCGGAATTACCATACAACAACTATAACACTCGAATGGCCTGTTACCGATCGATACTGCAGTGTTTTACAGTCAGTCCAGCTTCAAGATACGGCATTGGTATCGATTTTATAAATGCCGGACATAGTTCGCTTACGAGTTTTCGAGGTCGTTGTCAAGGTCGTTGTCAAGGTCGTTGTCAAGGTCGTTGTCAAGGTCGTTGTCAAGGTCGTTGTCAAGATCGTTGTCAAGGTCGTTGTCAAGGTCGTTGTCAAGGTCGTTGTCAAGGTCGTTGTCAAGGTTGTTGTCAAGGTCGTTGTCAAGGTCGTTGTCAAGGTCGTTGTCAAGGTCGTTGTCAAGGTCGTTGTCAAGGTCGTTGTCAAGGTCGTTGT
>JAUZND010005577.1:0-31708 GCA_034780555.1 Coelogynopora nodosa
CCAGGAGAATTGGACAGGGCAATCGAAAGAGCTCCATAAGATCTGTCAGGGAACAGTTCCCCGACTTCACACTGCTCGACATCAAGAACGCAGTAATGGACCGGGCGACATGGAAAAATCTATGTGACCCGAACTAACTCTAATATTTGTTACATTTTTCTCTTCTCTTCTCTCATTCCCTCTTTTGTTGCAAATTTGCTATCTCTGTAAATCTGTTCCCAATTTATTTTCCTCAATAAATTGATTATTATGATGATGATGATCATGATATAATTAACTAATAAAATGGTATCATTTTCTAATTTGAAATAATCATTGTTTGTAAAGAAATAATTGCCGAGATTAAATTTTAAGAAAAAATATATCTCAAATTAAACTAACGCGCTAGTAATTTAGTTTATATATTTAAACAGCAAAAATGTTATGAAAGTTAAAATTTAGACAGGAAGTAATGACAAAAAATTTCACACACAACTTTCAAATTTGGAGAAGATTATGAAGACAGCGCGTAAAATACTGACATAAAAGGTTAACATTTTTACACTATACGGAGTTTCACGAGATTAGGATTGAAAAAGTAAAGCTACGTTATGGTGTTTCAAAACGTCATAAACATACAGAATTGTAAATATTTGTAATAATATATTTAACTTGTTACAGTACAATTTTAAGCAAATATCCACAATTTGTTAAATTGGTTACACATGACTCAATCAGATGTAAACTTTTGCCCAACATTATGATGTAAGAAATGTTGATAATTCCCTTCCACTGATCGTATTACGTTTAAATATTATATCACATTATAGAAAATGTCAACGTAAAATAAGATTTATTATTTACATTATAATATATTATTCATAATAAAAATTCACATAGCTTGGTCAATTTGCTCCAAAAAATAGTTAAACCAACCACAAATTTCAATTGATTTTTTTGGTCCCAATTAAAAGCTACTTTTGTTTCGAAAAACATATTCCTAATCGAGAAAATCAAAATATTAGAAAATATAATTTGTATGTAAAAATGCTTTGAACTTAACTCCAAAATCTAATGATTTATCACTTGGAAGAATGTTACAGTTTAAAATAAGTATACCAAATTTTAAATAATAACTAAATAATGACCAAACTAATTCATTTAAAACGAGAAGCCATTTTGTATATCGAGTATGGGAACTGCATAAAGAAATATGTAATTTGAAATAATTTATTGTAAGTAGTATGACTAAATAGTAATAACAAAAATCAACATTATATTTTGCAATATTCTTAATTTTTTTAAAACATAAATGTAAATCAATAGTTTATCTTCAGGATAAAGTTCTTAACATATATTGTTTAATTTCATGTCAAAACTATATATGTCTCTCTCTCTCTCTAAATGGTTGAAAATAACGTTAATGATATTAATTACTGTTAATGAATGAGATAGATAAAAAGTATCCCGGTTTTGTCGTTGGCTAGTGAATTGTTCGAAACATTTAATGGATTTATATGCAGACCTACAGACTACAATCTATTGCCAATTCCTGTGAATTGTGGAGAACATAATTCAGAACATAATTCTGAAAACATAAATAGATCGATATCCAATTTTCATCAATCTTAGTTCGTGAGGAAATATGTAAAAATAGTGGACGGACCTCTATAGTCGCACAGTTAAACCGATACTACTGTACTACGTCAACAAAAGACCCACATAGCGTCGTTGTTCTATAAAACCGTGTTATCTTGATTTTCCGAACTTTTTAGTAGAGCATTAATCAGTAGAGCCAAAATCAAAATGTTAATAATAAATATGTGAATAATTACTATCTAAATTAATATTGAATTTTTACATTATAGGGATGTCATAAGATCTAAATTTAAAAACACGATGGTTTTATAAAAACACTGACAATATATATATATATATTATACATAAAAACATAAAAACCATAAAACTATATATGGAAACTATAGAATAAATTATGAAATTTTATCTGAAATATATTCTTCTATACTTTAAAGTATTATATAGTTTAAGCGCAAATTTTAAGGGATACTGAAGTTTCCAAATATAAATACTAACCCAACCCAAATTAAATTAAACAAAAAATATAATGACAGAAAACCATAAATGGGTTTTATTGATCCTATACTACTACAAAAAATGTTACAGATACATAAATGATATTTTGTTTTATCACCAAACTTACTATTCCACAGATTATAAATTTATGTTATGGAATAATTATACCTGTTTCCTATATATAACAACGCAAATTGAGTTTGTTCCAAACATGAATAAATTACATTTCTAATTTAATTTACTAAATGTATGTATAGCAATAACAACATCAACATAATTGGTATACTAATAGTGAATTTAAAGATCACATTAAAAGCGTAGTTATATAATATGATTAACTTACTGTAAGATTTTACAAACATTTAATAGATAGGTTAAAATTGTAAACAATCTAAAAATTATAAATATATATACAAATACATTTTAAAATGTACTATAGCAAAATACCTACTTTTGAACTACGAAAACGATTTGAAGATGTTTGTACTGTATCATAAATAATTTTATTTTCAGTAATTGATCCACTCATATATCTCTTTTCTCTATGATAGGCACACTAGGTAATATAAATGTCGACTACTTAAATGACTGCATCATACTTCATGTTACATCTACTTAAAGTAATACTTATGTAAGTTATATAAATTCACTATACGTATTTTACAATGTTTAGAAAATTATTTTGTTTGTCGCAATATTGCTATCCATGAATTATAAGGATTTTATGAATATCTACATACTGTATATGTACTACGATATTGAAACAATTAGATATAATATAATGACAAATGCATGCATAAATCAGGTCTAGTTTTCATAAGAAAAAAAGTCAGTAAACTTTAAAATTGTGTGTAACTGATTTGTTGTTTATATTTTGTAGTGAAAATGTTTATACTAAGAAAATATGACGAAACAACTATATCATTATAAATACTATTATATAAAAAATAAGGAACGAAATTTAATGTAATTAAATTATTGCTCAAATGGGTTAAAGTCAGAAAACAGGCAATTAATATATTTTATATTGGGGTCGAACAAATAAGAAATTATAAATAAGTAAATATTTATATAATAATAAAAATTAAAACCTTATTTTATTCAACATGTACGTGATATCAACAATTTAAAAATATATATAATCATTCGTCAACATATGCCATGGTGCTTCAGAAGTCGAGACCCGGCACAAAGTACTCATTAAAATGTGTATTTGTAAATCTATAATAATTAACAACATGACTCTAGCCTACTATAAAACTTTGACTTAAATATGAACTTTTCAAGTGTATTTATACAACTTTTTTATATCGTTTATTATGAACATTTAATATAGCACAAGCACGTTAGCAGGGTTAAATGATGAATTATACTTATAATAATTAAAATATAAGATGAAAATTATAGTCAGTGATATTGAATTATAAATGTTTATAGAGTATAATTATTAATTTTGAAGTTAAACATATGTTTGCATATATATAAACTGGTTTTCAAAATATAATTTTACACGAGAATAAAATTTTTTTTGGTGGACTGATAATTCTGAAACATTACAACAGTTTAAATTCCGTAAATACACATGCAATAAAATTAGTTAAAATTGCATATGATAGAAAGCGCATTGTAATATGATAACACAATTTGATGTCTAACTGTGGTAACTTTTAGTAAACGATTCATATTATTGAATAATTATTAACTATTTAAAGCGAAAATGTCCAGAAATATTTTCGATTGGAGATTATAACAATTTATTTAACATAATCATATTGATATTTTAATTTAATTAAAGTATTTTAAAAAGTTTAAACTTTTCCAATTCATTTCTGAAAAACCAGAGAAAAGTTAGATAAGGTATTTTGTCGTAGTCTGTATGCCTGATTAGTTTGTAATATCTAATTTCATGGTAATGTGTTCCTTCAGAAATTCTTATTCGTAATGGCCATATTTGAGTTGCAATGCGTATCGTGTAATTTCTAATTTCATGGCAATACATTCCATGAAAATTATATATGGCTGTCTGTCGTGTTTTTTTAAATGCCTAAATCTCAGGAAACACTTCATATTTGCATTTTCAATTTGGGAAATTTCCCATTACATTTT
This sequence comes from Coelogynopora nodosa, assembly GCA_034780555.1. Lineage (NCBI taxonomy): Eukaryota > Metazoa > Platyhelminthes > Proseriata > Coelogynoporidae > Coelogynopora > Coelogynopora nodosa. The sequence continues at coordinate 4,180 of JAUZND010005577.1, forward strand.
ATTTCTTTAAATGCCTGTACACCATTTTTAGTTATGCCAACCAACGAAGAATACGACAACATGCATGCTTCTTCATGTTTGCTCAATGTTTAAAATATGACATGACAAGTGCAATGTTCAAATTGCCAAACATGTCCAATGTGATAGTATAATATTAGGCCTATATACCAGTAAATTATAATCATTGTGTCATCTTGAATGAGTAGAAATTAAAGATTTATTCCAAGATAGGATAATGTTATCTCTATAAAGATCAGATGCAAAGCACTGTTTCACACCAACAACTATATTAATATGTCAGTCCGCACTACAACATTTTTAACCGATTATAATTTGCGTAACCTTTAAAGTTTGAAAAAATCGTACTTCGCTGGATTTAAAATAGGCCCATAAGGTTTCGCTTGCTTGGTACTGAATTTGACCGTTTGCTCTCGGGACAAAGATCATCAGTTCCTCAATACATAAAAAATATAGGTATATTGTTAATAGAAATGTTTTTATGAAATATTCATCTTTGCCAAAAATTGTGACAATTATTTAATTAAAATCAGAATATGTGATTAATCATTATTCTGTTCCAAAAGACAAGCCGTCGATATGTTATACCTATAATGATGCCAGCATTCTACTAACGATCAATAGGCTACAATACTTCTGTATTTAAAATTATTGTCTGTCCTACGTGCCCCACCGGTCCTTTAGTCAGGATGTTTTACTTGGCCTACTTATCCGGTGTAGCGGGCTAAGAGTAATCTGGGTTAGTTATACTCTAAAGTAAAATCAACCCGGGTTAGGGTTTGCAATAGGGTATTTCTGCTAAGTGTGAAAATCCGAACAATGTTATTTAACAACAAGTAGTACAATGAAGTAATAGTTAGATTTAACCCTAGCAGTATCAGGTGCTATTGGGAGCCTATGTAGCCGTAACGTGGGGTAAGGAGATCAAGTTGTCCCACAAACATTTCATATATACAGTTCAATATTAAAAAATAATAATTTAGTAGATTATTATGTCGTTTTCAAGCCACTTCTAAATATGTTGGTTGTTTTCTAATCAGACGCTGCTTAGTTATCAACAAAGATATGATAATTACAATGCTAATAATAAATTAGATAATTAATGGGCAGAATATATAGTGTAAAAAGTAGATTACAAATGATATCATAATAGGTATCAGTAAGCACCAAACAAATTATTTAGCAGAAAAGTATTAAAAAAAAGAAAAGGATGTCAGCGATGAATGAAAGCTTCTCAACCTAAACACTTACATACTTTTTGATACAGAGAAAAATTGTTGTATTTCTAAAAAAGGGCTATTATTTAGTTATTTAGAGGCAGGTATTACGTCATAAAATTCCCCCATATATTTTATGAAAATATGTGGAATTAAAAATGCAATAATAATTAGGCAGGTAATGAAACTTTCAGAATAATCGCTTTAGCAGAATTTGAGTTGTAAATGATCAAACTCATGTGGGTCAATTTAACCCACATGTGGTACTTATAGTGTTAAATTAGGCAAATACATCGTATAGATATTACAGCAAAATTTTATTTTTTATATATCTGAAACCAAGATATAACAATATCCATGATTTCGATAAATTTTTTATGTTTTCATTGTTGTTTATAACCTCCTTCGATATGTCTGTATGTGTGATCTTTAGTATACTCTGAAAATTTTGCCGTAAAAGGAACAACGTAATTTGTTTGATATGGCAGTTATAGTAATGTTCAGTCACCGCTGTTATTATGCTACAACACCCAACAAATACCGACGGTTCCTTTTACGTCAAATTGTTTAGAATATGCCCAAGCCAGATAACACAGCTAGACAGACATATCAAGGAGGTTATCCACATCCGTAATAAAATGTCGACAACCAATTGAGATCCTGCGTGATGTATATCTCTAGGTTCAAGATATATAAAAAGTAACATTATACAGTACTATATATAAATACACTATCTATCGATCTAAACAATATATTTATTTAATTTGAAATATATTTTCTGCCTGAATTATAAATATTTCATACATATTTAAATAAGAATATATAAATTTACAATGCTTTTATAAATTTTATAGTGTTTAAATAATTAAGTCAAATTACAGATTGGACAATGTGAACAAACTTTATATGTGCATTCATCGTAAGCAAGCAATGCAATTATACCAAAATAAATTGTGATAATGCTCGATGCATCTAATCTTAATTTAATGGTAATAGAAAATTATAACATTCCATTCAATTTCTATCCCATCACCAGAAAACAAAAATAGAAGAAATTAACAAAGCGACTGTCAAATAATAAATAAAATTTTATAATAACATAAAGTATAAATATTAAAAGTACAAATAATAAGCATAAATAATAATAATGTCAAATATGTATATAGCAATAAAGTATACACGTCATTAAATTAGGACATGTGAATATAAAAACCAACTTTAAACATGCATTTATCGCACCCATTAACTTTACCAAAATATATTATGAAAATACTGTCAGCTTATATAATCTTAATTTTAAATTATTTGTATAGCATTACATTTGCCACTTTATTAAAGTTGGAATTTTCTAATTTAATTTATTGACTTTGAAATGATACAATTAGAACCTGATAAAAATTGCAATTAAACATTTCTATATTGCCTATAGCAGTAAGTAGACACATAAATTAAATCATTACACTTTTATGATTTTAAATAAAATGTATCAATTACATTAAATATTTTCTGAAAAAATACAGTTGTAATATAACAATTTTACATTTAAATTATTTTATAATTTTTTAAAATATTTTAACAGATGATTTTAATTATTTTTAAAATTATTTTAAATTTAAGAATTAAACCGTTCACAATAAAAAATAAAGTAGAAAATATATTGATTTAATATGGAAAAATTCTGTGTGCGCTGTTTTTATCATAGTGATATTGATTAAATCTATTATTAATATTACCAATTAAAACTTACAAAGATTTTCATACCTTTTGAATATGCACTTCATATGGATTCAATACAGAAATTTGAAAACTTTTAGTAAAAAATATGAAATGATTTGGAAGTTAATTATTTAGTGCAAAAGATCACCTTTTCAGTAAATGCTAACGCTATAAAAGTTTAACTGCTCATATAATACAAGCTAACATACTTTATCTATATTGACTAAACGTTCATACAAATTCCAAAACTGTGAAGTTTACTAACCAGATAAAAAACAGCATATACATGGCTAATGCATGGATGATAAGGAAATATATTTCCGTACAAATAGTAATCACCAACAAAATGTTGACTATATAATCTTACACGTACAAACAGAATTATATGTATCAAACAATGACATGATTGACTAAAGATATTTGATAAAGCAATTAAAAATAAATATTGACATTTACTATTTAAACTAGTCTAGTTCTGCAATGTTACCTGTCATAGCATAAGTCATATGAATTTGTTAAAAAAACATTTCATATCTGTAATACAAATATATAGTGTATCATAAGAACACAACATAATATTTTATAAGCTAAAGCACTTTTTAAATAAAGTTCTAATAATTATTTTTCATATAAATAATTATAACAAAATTTTTACTTTTTGACAAAGCAGAACCTAAAAATAACAACTTTCTATTGGCCGATTTTGACAAAGCAGAACCTAAAAATAACAACTTTCAATTGGCCGATTTAAACAAGATTAAAGTCATTTCCGACTAATTCAAGATCGTTGAATTCGGCATTCCTATTTAGAAATGGATTAAAGTACATTATTAGTAGTAAACGATCACCAAAGTAGATCTATTGATCACACCTCGTATTAACTTAGGTTAAGTTATAAAATTTTAAAAGCAGAAATCATTCCTTATACTAAAAATAGTATAATTTATAAAAAGCGGAAAGGATTAATTAGGAAATTTTAAATATGTCTATTTGAATAGATTTAAACATAGAAATTATTAAATTAGTATAAATAATTAGTATCAATAATATAAATTGAATTAATAAACTTTTATAATCGGAATAAATGTATCGACATCAAATCTTTTCTTCTTCAAACTATTTATAACTTAACCTTGTAGTCACACAATAACCGACAGTATTAATTTCAGTAGGAATTCTTGCATTTTCGATGTTACGGAGTATGATTTTGATATTTTGACACTAATCAGAGTATTTTAATCAAGTAATTTAAAAATATGGCGTAACAATCATGCAAACATGGGTTTTATGAGCGGAGGAGGCTGCCCCTGCAATTTTAAGTCAATCAGAATCAGTCACGCTAGTGCGCCAGCAATTTATTATTCTATATTGTTGGGTTTATTAAGTCGTAATTGAGTTTTTTTAAATAAGATACGCAAATAAATAAAATCCATTATTATAGTAACATTATTTATTGTCCAGCACACACATATATTAATATATATAGGCAAAGTATAAACATTTATGGAAATAAACTATTTGGGTAATGCTGTTTACAATTCCCGCTAAACATTAAATCATAATTATTTCGAAACTTATATTTTGCAGAAACAATTGTGCGGATTAAAGGGACAAAATGTTATAAACAGCACTCAGCCCTACCAAATAACAAAATACTAAATAAGAAAATATAAAAAATTATTTACTATCGTGGATATAATATTAAACTTATCTATTCATTATAGTTCAGATTGTGTAATTCACCAAATAATATATTTGTACGAAGTTTATTCAAGTAATCATAATACTTGTACTTAAATCGATTCCTTTCCCCCCTAACTTCCTATGAGACAGCGTGTGTAGTTTTAATTAACAAACTGGAATTAATTCAGCTAAATTGAAGCATATATAACTAAAAAATCACTTATATTAATTCAGAAAAAATCGGATGCGTAATAGATAATTTTTTTATGCAAATAGTGATTGCTGATAAGACAAAATATACATCTAATTCCTAAATACTCGACGTTGATATAAGCCGGGCTATGATAATAATTAATATAATCATAATAATTATTGTTTAAATTGAGAGGCAGAAAAATTAGGTTAATATACCAATAATAATAAATATGCTATTATGTAAAAGGTTTTGATTTATGGTGAAATAATATAATACAAACTGAATGAATATGATGACACTTTAAATAAATTTCTATAAGGTTTATTAACTTTGAAAAAATAAAACAAAAAATGTTAACATATAAAAATTTCCGCTTTTTATTAACCTTTTTTCGATGGCCTAGAATAACACAGTTTGTAGAAAAAAGTGATTCATTTAGCTGTTTAGATGTCTATTGTATAATTCAGAAGTACTATGTGAGAATATTGCATATTTTAGTATAGTGTTCCGCATTGAAAATCATTTTTATAGATAATTTTCAAAGGCCAAATAAATACTAGAGCAGTCTTGTCGCATTTCAATTAGTTTTTCAGTAATATAGGATTTCCCTAGTTTACCAATGTCACTTTGTCCAAGTTTGACATGAATATTTGATACATTCATCTCCATTCGCCTTCACTTTTAGTTTTGGTATAATTGAGTTCAGATTTTTAACAAACTTGAACATTATACTGTGCAGCGGAGTGGTCATGACACGATGTAGAATGTATAACAGTGGTTCATCATGTTGTAAATTGATGATATAATTCTCGAAATCGCAGGTAGATTACCTTGCAATAGATTCAATTTCTCTTTTGCAATTCTTTTGAGATGGCTTTAAATTTTACTATTGCTTTAAAAGTTTTATATGTCTTTCTCAGAAACAACTATCGAGATTATACATGACGTAAGGCAAATAGTGCAACATATTCTGTGACAATCTCCATTGATGCCAATAATAAATCCTGCGACACGACGAAAGCTTGAAAAATAAAGTTATATCCAAAACAAATATTATCAATTGGAAAATAAAGTACTTCCTTCCGAAGTGCGTTTTGAACTTTATGGAGTCTACTTGATGCTATATATGTAAAAAGAAAACAAACTTTTAAAATTTTAATTTAATTTTAAAATTCCCTCATTCTAATTATTCCTTTTCTATTTTACTAATCACAAATATATATTTGTCCTATTTTTTGTCAGTTTATACAGAAAACAGTCCGATAAATATTTATCAATACTATATTATCAAATAAAATGTTGTCTCTGCGCCTAATTTTCGAAAATAATGCATGATTTAAAAATATAGTCACATTGAATATAGACAATTCGATAATAACACCCAGACAATCTATGCAATCAATTGAAAATAAGTACAATATCACTTGAAGTTATAACATACAGCCGAAAGCATACGTCGCACGAAATATGTTTAATAACAATTAATCAACCACAAGCAAGAATAAAAAACTTCAACATATATAAACATATAAACAACTTCTTCTACATATCAACTTGATAAAACAAATAATAAAGATTTCTAAACATAATGTATAATAAATTATTAAACCCAATAAAGTTTCGTTCTCTATAAACGAAGTATAAATATACGATAATATGATAGCAATATCAACTGTGATTATTCTTGAGTTTTTCGACTTTTAAATATGGTTTGACAGTATTAGAAAATATATGGTAAACGTAACCTAAGGCACACAATAAAAATGAAAATAAAAATAGGTTCAAATTATCGATTTTAATGCTGTTTAGTATCACATCCCTGCACCTACCCATATTTTGAGATATGCTTTGACATTAGTTTAAAAAAACAATAAGTATTAATAAAATCAGATTAGTGTGAATAATCAAAAAGAGGAATGGAAGACATTTTGCCAGTGACCAAATTGTCTTAGATTTTGCAACCGAAGTGTTGACTATTGATGGGTAAACTTCCAGCAGTCGTTTTTAATAAGTAATTATGTTCGCTTTGTTTACCTATCTAAGGTAATCAGATAAGACGCTATTGAAAAATATGTTTTAATTAAATCGATAAAACATTTCTGCATGAACCTGACTGTTTTTTAAAAATAAATAAGTACTGAAGTTTAACTTTTCAAACTATATGTATTACATTAATATTAAAAATAATATGTAAAATAGCTGGAAGAAATTTAAAAAATATATATTTAAGAAAACATGTAAATATAAATGAAGACAAATATTAAAGGCACAAAACATCAAGTACAAAATTTACGAATTTCATGTTATTTTTAGTAAGTTGAGATATTTTAAAATAAATTTTACCTTGAAAAAATACAACAAAGTGCAATTAAAATATATAGTTATATACATATGTATTACAATTTTTTTATTTGTATATTGCAGACTAAAAGGTATCCAGTCGGTCTATCCATGTATTACTCTCAAAAATAATGGTCAGATATTTGAGAAAATGAAAAATGTTTTCCAGAATTGCTCAATAATTTGCATAATACTATAGAAAACTATAAACAAAACGTTTCTAATGAGGTTAGACTCAGGATTGAAGGGTGTTGGGGTTATTCCGAAAATGTCTTGCTATATATTACTAATTTAATTGAATTCAATCAAAAAGAAAAAATATTAAGAGTTCTACAATAACGTTAATAATAAGTGAATATTGTTTTTATTAGAATAATATTGTAACCAAATAATGAATTCGCTAACCAATCAGTAGTAAGGTGAATTAGGTTTATGCCAGCTTTTGACAAATAAATAGGTTACCATAATATGCAGCACTATAATTTAAATAGAATTTGTTAATGCCCTTGACACAGTAAATAAACTCAGAAAAGAAACCAAGCATGTAATATATGGATAAAATCATTGGAATCGAAATATGATCTGATAGAATTAAAATTAATCGAAACATGGTGTAAAAATACCAAGAATAAGACAATACAGTTTTGTTTTTCACATATTGAGTTTGATTTATATTCGCAAACTGCTTTTTCTTAACAAGCTCCGCTTTACTTTTTCAACGTGTTTCCTTCGTTTTTCACTAATCTGTTCAGAATCACCAAATAAGAGAATTGATTTAATAATTTGGAAAAGCCCATTGACTATTGACACGCAAGCAATATAAAAATCAAGCTTGCTAAAACAAGAAAATAAACTAGTCACAAATGAAAAAGTCTATATGGTGATGTCCAATATATGTGTTATGAGTTAATATGAAAATATATAACACCGTTACGTGATGCAAAAATATTCGTTATTTTAGATCGAAACAATTGTTTGATCCATTGTCAATTGTTTAAAATATATTGTATGTTTATTATCTCTATATAGCAACTATGGAAGTAATAATTAGTATATGTTATCAGTTAATTGTTTCTTTATTTACGTGTATAAGTATAAAAAAATTACCGAAATATATTAAAGGGCAAATATAAGTGCATGCGATTGCAATTTAATTGGCTAAGTGGAAGAGTAGCGTGCTTTTTGTGAAATCATTATTGGAAAATTATTTATTATGGCCTATTAATTCCATGGCGTGTTTCACAAATCAAAATTTTTCGGGATTTCATCAAAATTACAATATTTCATTTTTTAAAGAATGCAATATTTAATATATCTCGCATGATTTAAAAACAAAAATAAAACTATTTGATTATTTTGAATTTAAAAAAATATTTTGAAAAAATAATTATCAAATATTAGAATAAATAATATGAATCAGACTTACAAATGAGGATTATGACCCTCGCTAACCCACTCCATCACCGACATCCTGCGATTGCGATTATGAGTGGGAACAGCCCCTGGAGGATCTTCATGGTTAGTCAAATAGGTTGCAATCTGGCGCTGGAGTGGATTTTTTATGGCCTCAGGTGTCTGCGTAACCGCGACTATTACAGCATTCACGGTCTCGTCAGCAAGAAAACAGGATCGATAAAAGCTTGCGTCAGCCGTTTTTGGGAGTCCCAAACGTCCCAGTGATACAGGTAAGTGATCTGGTACTTCTGATTAAGAAAAATAAAAAGTTTTTTAAGCTTAAGAGATTACATTAAAAAATTTAAAATTCTGAAATGGCACATTATTGTCACTGTTGTAATCATAGTTTAACTAATTATAAAACATTGCGAAACATGTAATTGTATCCTAACGACGAATGCAAATTAAACATCACACAAATATATAATTACGTAGTAGATCTGGGTTGACTTTAATACATTTAATGCATGTCTTTTCTATATGATCCGGCCCGTCCCCAATTATTCTTCTGCTTTTTTGGTTTTGACAGACTGTCTTTTAAATCCACAGGTTTGACTTGTCAAATTTTAACTCCAGGTCTGTTTTTACATAGAGTACAAGGTTTGGTTGGTAACATTTTTTATAAATAATATGTGTGGTTTGATGATAACTCAATCCTTTTGTTCGACCTTTCTGGAGTTTACTCATGAATGATGGTTTTTCCTTTAAACCATCCTGATATTATTATAAAATTTTGTTTCTTATTCGACAGTCACTTTGATAATTTCTGGATTTTTTAAATTTTGTTTTTGTGGTGATGTTAAGCATTTGAATAGAATGTATCCATTTACTACTCGAAAAAGCTCGCCAAAAGCGTTTCATTATCGTTAATGGCTGAATAAACATGAAATAATCCACCGTTGTTATATTCTATTTTTCTCAACTAAATAGTTTTTTTTTTTATTATATTGCTTTGCAAAATTAAAATAATATAAATTTTAACAGTAAATTAAATTAACTTTAGTAAAAACATGTTTTAAAATGATACAATAAACTTGAAAAGTATATTCATACTCCTTATTGTATCAGCTCATCAAGCTCAACAGTTCTTTTTATAGGAAACATCTGATTAATAAAATTATTGAAAATATGATTAATAACTTATCTTTAAATAAAGTATACAAGAAATTGTATGAGTAACAGTTATTGTGTTCTCACATTTCAAGGACATCGATCCGGTACACATTGTTGAACAGTAAACATTTCTTTTGCTTGTCTAATTTTAGCAAATAATTTTTCTAACATAAAACTTACATGTTTAACTTATGGCTGAAAAGTGATTCTCAGCTATAGGGTAGAAACAGATATTTTGCATTACTTATACACAAAAACGCTAAGTAATTTTTAAAACAAAATACCTGATTAAATAAATTAAAATAACATACAAAATTTAATATATTTTAAAAATCCATATGATGTGCCAGTGCATTACAATAAACTGAACTTAAATTCTGTATTTGTTTACCAGGTTCCAATATCTGATAGTACTATAAAGTAGATCAGTGGATATGTTATCCATACAAACCAACTATGAAGTTCCCTGCTACTTCGGAAGTTTCCAGTGAAAACAACAACTTCTAAACTGGTGTATAAATTTATTTCTTTAATAAATTTCTGTTAAATTAATATTAAATACGCAAATTCCATCAATTAATAATACCTTGCCGTTGTCGATTATTGAGTCAATCGAGGAATCTTTTTTCAAGCCTAATAAGCTCTACTAAAACTACAATTTGAAAGTTTGTCAGAAATATGACGGTGTAAACAATTTTCGGTAAATAGAATTTCAAACCGTGCAACTCCAGTAATTTGCGGAGTATATGTAGTCGACTAATAAGATATGTAATATAGGATATGTAGTAGACTAAATAAAATTAGTCCGTTATGAATCTTGTCAAATAATTTGAATAAAATAACAATGTTAATCACATACAATAAATAGTTTCGGATTTTAAAGTATGACTGAATAAAATAAAGTCAATTATAATGTATGCAATATGGTCGGAAGAAAATGAGTAGATTATTCTAGAATCCCTTCGGATTATTAGTATCTGTACTAGCAATGATAAGAACAAATTACAGATCAATCTCCTGAATAATAGATCAGGGGCATACCCAGGTTAGGGGGAAAAACGGCTCCCATTATACAAAACGGCTCCTGTTACTATTTGATTAAAGTATTTTAATGCGTTTTAGTGCTTTTTATAATATGTGTATATGTGCGCCTTCAAATCAAATTGTACAAACCCCACTTAAGAATTTCTGGGTGCTCCCCTGTATATATAACTGTCTTATATCAATTAAGAATATATACGTTTTATACACCTTCCATCTTGCTTTTAATAAATATACATATTGCAGTTAAATATGTTTTTCTGTTATCGAATACGAGTCAATAATTGTCAATAATTACCAATTAATTGTTAAAAAGTAATCTCGAAAAGTTTCCCGTCAAATAAATACCCACTCCCAAAATACACATAAAATTCAACATTGCGTATATATAAAATTTAGCATTTCCGCTTCCACACCCGAAGTGTGTTATATGTAATACTATTATGGTCCCTAATCTATATATTATATATATCCCACAAATTTCAGAAACGTTTAAATAATTATTTTTTTAATACACCAACCTTCATCTTCGAAATCCCTGAACTGCATAGAATGATCATTAGATGATGGCGAAGGTGAATGACATTTATCGTCGTCATTAGATTTGGCTACAAAAATAACAGACAATGAATAGAGTTAAAAAGTATATTTAATCTCTTAACTTATATACCACAATACAAATAAGCACATTAGTAATATAAATAAGGTATGCTCACTAGTAGCAAAAATCAACAAAATTAACTTTTATATATGTATACAATCTTATTTATACAAGAGTGATAAAGATTATTAAGGTTATTGATAAGATAACAATATAATATAATTTGGGTAGGTAAAAACATAAACCAAACGTGTACGATAATCATACAATAGACTTAATTGAATTTCAATTTCAATTTTACAAGAATCCAATTACTTAACTAAAATTTGAAATTATCGTTTCAAAGTTACGCACTAATACTACTTTTATTTTAACATTAAAAAATATTAAAATTCTTACTGTCGTCAGCTTCATTATTCAAAGAATGACCTGCTTCTAAAATTTCCAAATAATAAAATAGAAATTTATTAGACTATTATATAACTAATAATAATCTAATAAATATATAGAAATATGTTAAACAATTGATTATATCAATTATAAAATAACAAAAATATGCAAATATCTAAGATTAAAAATTATACATTGTACCTTTCCTACAACTCATTCTTGAAATATGAATTTTGTAACAGAAATGACGAATTAGCTACGTCATATATTTCATAAAAGGAGGTGCAGTTTCACATTGTCTGAAATTAATGAGATTAAATTCAAGATCAGAAAAACACATCTATATAATTAACATTATTATTGGAATAGTTAGTGTAATTTCGTAATTTGCATGATTTTTGGTATACCAAAGGTTCACATATGTATATTTCTCTTATTTAAAGCAATTATATTTTATTTTAATTAAGAAATAATCCCATTAAATGAGGGAGAATTGAAATTTTTGGTCTACCATATTGGTATAGGGTCTATAAACATGAAGAATATGACATAAACATACAGATCACGAGATAAACATGCAGATCATGAGACGCTTATGTCAGAGTTGTCCCTCTTAATTGGAAAATAATTGGTACAGTAAAAACAATCTTCTTATTGAGGAGCAAGCGAGTCAAAACGATTGGGTAATAGAGCTCCAAAATCCATTGGCAGAGCACTTAGTTCAGGGGCGCAGCCTGTTGCCTTAGCATGTTTTTAAAGCATTATTGACATTTTCCAAAATCTTATTACTTAGCAAAAAATTCCGGACATTAAAAACGTCCCGATTAAATCGCAACCCTGACACGCAGATCACAATAGAACAATAACAACACAAAAAGTTAACATGAATTTAAAAATAATTTTTAAAAATGTTCAATAATAACAAAAACTAAATAATGAATATACAATGTACATGCAAATAGTTTATGGCCTAAAATACAAAATAACGGACAATGTTTTAAAAAGTTAGTTATTTTATGAAAAATCAGAATTCATTGAAATTGTTTTCATAGTACAAAATTTTTCTATTGTATATGAAAACAAATATTTTAAATAATATATTTGGAGTATACTGTAAATAATTTTTTTGTTTTATAAGGTTTTGTACACATGTATATTGCAGTATAACATTGACATAAATCGAACATAAATAAAATTTAAATATTTACAAATTGATTTTAAAAATTGAGAATATATTTAGTATAACATGTAAAAGTCTATTTTTATTATTATTAATATTCCCATTATTAAGGTTGTGAAACATGCTGAAAATAGACTAGAATAATATTGAATTGACAATTTTTTCTTTTATAAATTAGTATACTAATTTAGTTTCTTAATTAATTATTAGATATGATTATATAGTGGAATTATTGTAAACTTAATAAAAGTTTAAAATAAAAGTTTGAAATAAATGTTTAGATAAAAGCTACAATTTAAAAAAAAATTAATGGATGTTTTATGACAATCAATGCAGCTGTGTTTTGAATATATCCTACTCATTGCATTCAAACACAATGCCAACATCTTAATTATATGACCATGTTTATAATGATAATAATATAACATTTACTAAATTATAATAACAAAACCTAACTTTTTTAATTGATATTATAAGATTATAAAGGTATAACTATTATTTTTGTGAAAGATAGCTGTATATTTTTATGGCATTATGTTATTTTGTATCTTATTATGTAAGAATTTTATTTTTTATATAAAGAATCATTAATTTTTGTTGGCTGATTTTCTAGATAAAATGAACCAATCAATAATCTACAAATTTTTAAATGGTTATAAAAAATGTTGTTGTTTGAAAGTATTAACATTTAGCATCAATATAATGAAATACTATATAATATATCTTACACAAAAAAATTAAACATGTTTGGAAGCATAAAATGAATATATTGCTATTGTATATAAATTTGTATTGTCTGATTTCAAAATAATCTGTAATAAAAAAGGTAATTATAGGTATGAATAAAATATAGGACAATTATTTTAATTAAAATAACAATTAAATATTTCAATTGTAGAAAAAAAATTATGGATATATTATAAAAAATGTACCCCTTAATAGGTAAAATTTGAATTCATTAACATTTTAATAAAAGAGATTTATACTATAACAGAAACAATTAAAAATAAATAATTTCAAATAGACAAAACTACATTTTTATTTTGAAACAATAATTTTTAACTCATTATTTTTCAAAATACAAAAAATATGAATAAAATTAACAGGGGCATATCCATACATTTTCCTAGGGATATTAATGTGAATAATTTTTAGTTTTATTTCTGTCTATTTTTCTAGCGAAAAATATAAGTAGAAAAATAAATACTCATGTACAAAGAAATATAATTATTATTTACAAGGGTGTATAATTGCTTATGATTTACTAAATTTAATTAATTGATAATATCAATAACAATATAAATAAAATGTTCATATATATTATCAATTTAAACACTAAAACTAAAAATGCATGACAGGAATAAAAAACATATCTACTCAGTCTTCAAAGGCTGGTACATATTTGTGCCATATACAGTGAGAAAACAACTGGATTATCAGGCTAGTATATACTTTGATAAATGGTAATTGAACAATTATGAATCACTTATCATAACATTGGTATATTTCAATTTACAGAATAAGTCATTTTCAATTACAATAATTATGAAAACACATTTAACAAAATTGCGTAACTTTCTCTTAATAATATGCATCCAGTATTACAGCTATATTATTTTATTAAGTTACAATTATATTAAGTTACAGTCATATAGAAATACCTAATCAATAAAATAATGCCTCACTCTAATCTGAGTATGTTGCTAAACTACCAAGCTTTGTGTATATAGAGAATATTTAAATATTCTACTGTTTATATTATAAAATAAAATTCAATTACAACTTATTATAATATATTAAAATTTATTTTTTAAATGTTTCTTAAGTGCATTTTAATTTAATATATTATAATATTACACAGTATATACTATAATTAATTCATAATATGAAAATTTTATTTTAAGTTTATTAAATCAATGTAAAATAATACAATTATTTTAAATTATATGTCATGCTTTATTCTAGTAAATATAACTATATAATAGAAATATCTATTTATAGGATTATATATAATATATATATACTTATCTTAATAAATTATTTTAAAATATAGATATTATTATAAAAATATTTAGTATATATATGTGGATATACTAAGACATTTTTTAAAGGGATAGATATAATTCAGTTTAGAGGTATATATATATATATCTTATAAAAGGCATTAAAACATTATAAAATATGTTAAGATAACCGTTTTTAAAGTAACTGTTGTGTAAAAGGAGGAAGTACATACCCAGTGTACTTCCCCTTAGGTACATCCGACCCTGTTATAAATACATACAGGTATAATAAAAATTGTTATACTTTTCAATAAAAATAGTAAATAGACAGTGTCAGTAAATAGTAAGTCATAAAAAAATAAAATATTTTAGTAAACCTATTAATATAATATAAATACTATATTAATGACAATTTGTTATTGTTATAAATACAACATATGGGCCATGCATATCAAAAGGATGTGCTTTCAAAATTGCAGGATATGGGTTGATTTACAATATATAATAAATATCTCAGTAAACATAATTAATATATTTGTATATTTTCAAATCTTTTAATATATTTAAAGTATTTAATATAATTATATTAATATTTAAAAGATTTCTATATTTCTATATTTTAGCTATGTATATGTATATCACTACTAATATTTATATGACTCATGAGACATAAGTACCTAGTGGCCCAAAGACAAATGCAAAAAATATACAGACCTGTTTACCTGTCATTGTTATAATGCAGAATATTTAATGTATAATAAAAATTATAGACTAATAAAATAATTCTGAAACACAAATCTATTTATGTAATTAGATAAAGTAAATATAATATATGCTTAGTATCATAGTGGTCATGCTCATGTATCATATGCTTAGTATGCATAATATCTCAAATATAATATGCTTAGACATAAGAACAAATAATATGCTGTATATAATAGATTATAATTTTACAGAGATATTTGAATTTGTTAAAGATTTATAAAATATGTAAAATACAAACTCAAGTGAGAGATTTATAATAAATATTTTTTTAGTTTTTGGAGATCATAATGATTATATTTTCAAGTGTTGTCCAGAAAATGTCTGGTTTGTACTTTACCACAAGAATTGAACAAAGATCAGCATAGTTACTGATAAATATATACAGTATAATTTTTATTACTATGTGGTCTTGTGCCATTTATTTCTTGTACATGGTAGCCAATTATGTTTTACTATTGTAAGAAATTTGCTAGATGACAAGTAGAATCCAGCTTTAAGAGGAGGTGAATCACTTAATTAATGAAGACAATATTAGAGTTAATGATGGCATTCCAGCAGTTGCTGCAGACACTCCACAATTGGATCCAATTGAATGCCTTATCTAAACTTGCATCTGAAGGCCAATAAAGCTTTGTAAAGTTAAACAGATACCATCCAAGGAAAACGAAGTGGATCCCTTCTCCAGTAAAACTTTGTGTCCTGAAAGGACTCAATATTTCTCATAAACTTTTGTTACATAACCATTTGTCACATTATTTATTATATGTTTGTGCTAATATTAGACTTACTATAAATAAAAGCCAAACAGAGATGAGCAAATATACTTTCCAAGAATTATTAACCAATCATAAGTGCAAGATTTATTTAAATTTTAATGCTAGGAAATAATGCATAGCGAGATTGTACTTAAAGCCAAAGGCAAAGGCAAGTAAAGCTGGAAATTTATAATCTAAGTAAATCTGTCAAAGATAAAAATAGAGCATACATTTTTTATCACATAAGAACATCACAGAATAATGAGACCTCAATGCAGTATAACAGAATTTACTATGATTATTAAAATGTGTAAATGCAATCATTCTGCATAATGCAGAATAGTAAACAGGTCTGAATATAGACATAGTTCATTTTATCGAAAATCGTGAAAA
Source organism: Coelogynopora nodosa (assembly GCA_034780555.1). NCBI lineage: Eukaryota > Metazoa > Platyhelminthes > Proseriata > Coelogynoporidae > Coelogynopora > Coelogynopora nodosa. The sequence goes on from JAUZND010005577.1 coordinate 21,046, forward strand.
ATTAATTAACAATTAAGGGGGTATGGTACAGCGAATTTGGGTAAATTTAATGAAAACAATTTTTTTTTTGTTTACTATACTTTGGAATACGTAGATTCAGAAATAAGTTCTAAGTATATACACACTATAATATAAAGGTATAAAATCTATAATATAAAATCATAGGTGCACAAAAAAGTGTTACTAATCAGAATGCTCCAATATTACCCCATTGAAAGCCTGTTTCTTTACTTATTATACATACTTCATCAAATTTACCATTAACATCATCAAATTTACCATCAAGATCAAATCTAGCATCAACCTCATCTAATTTACTCAAGTTAAATCAACAAGCTACTGCTACAAAAACACCGACTCCCCGACTTTAAAAGCACAATACCGGAAAATTGACTTTTTTGTTCTTTAAATGTATCAACTCCTAAAGTACTTAATATTTTAACTACATTTTTTGGTCAGATGTGCACATTGTCATTGTGGTTCTAAACAAAAGTTTGTTAGGATTTTGTGTTTGAATTTTTCTATCACTTTCATCTGAGATTTTAGTTGTACAAAATAGTCATTTTATGTGATTCTTATATATATGCAATTTATGGTATATAGTGGAAAAAATTTAAATGTTATTCAATATCTTATGCCTAATTCATTTTTATGTGTACTATTTAATGAAATGGTTATATCTGCAACATTTTAAAGGGATCTGTTGAGGTTTATAACATTTGATACATTTTTCATTTTGTATAATTTTGTGTAAAATTGCAGAGATTTTTATATATATAGCTTAAATATATTTTATATATAAATATACACATATATATTAGTAGGTTACACGTCAAAGGGTCACCACGACAAAACGTCACCAAATCTATAACAAAAAAAATTAATTTTAGTACAAACGTTTGTTTATATAACAAATGTATATCAATAATAATATAATTATTAAATGGACAAATAATTAGTCCCCCTAGATGGATGGACATTAGAATCAGTTTTATTTATTATTAAAAAATATTTTTTGGTGACTATTTGATGCGGTGACCCTTTGACGTGGTGACCCTTTGACATGAACCCATATTAGTATTGTCAGTTTTCTTTAATCATATACACCTATTCTATAAGACTGAACCTCAAAAAACATTAAAAACAGTAATTTAATAAATACCTGTATATACCCCTTAAAACTGAATCAAATATAACCCAGACTAAGTCAAATAATTGTGTAATATATATTAATATTATTATGAAGAATATGAATAATTATTTGAATTTATTCAATTATATCAATAAATATTGATATAATTGATATTTTCAGCATTTGGAGTAGATATTCGGTGGTAATTATTTAAAAAATAAAATTTACTATATAGTATAACTTATATAAAATAGAATAACAATACATTTTAAGCAAAATATTATAATTGACAGCATCGAAGAAAAATAAAGCTTTTAAAATACTCTCGCAAATGTATTTATTTTTTAGTGATTTATTCAAACAAATATCGAAAAAAGCTAAATTTTCTTCAATTTATTTTTTTTCTTTCTATTTTTTTTATTTTCTTTCTTTCTTTTTTTTAGAGTTTAATATTATAAGTTTTAATATATTAAAAAATAAATATAATTTTTTAACAATTCCTTCACGAAAAATCAATTCTACAGATCATGATACCATCAAGTAAATGTTTACGTGTTTAGTTACATTTATTAAAACATATACACAATATGTGTAATTATATAATATTAGAAAGCGTGCTTATTAAAGTTTCGTCAGAGTATTCGGAAGATTTAATTAAATCTGTATGCTGAATTCAATAATTGTTTTCAGTTGTATTTTCAGTTTTATATTTTTACTCACATTTCATTATAATATTATAAACTTTAAATATTCATCATTGAAGGTAAGACGATGTGATATTGTATTATATGTTAGTGCTGATAATAATTTCCGTATTGATTTTCTTAGGTAGGTTGTATATAATCAAGAATAATTTGATCTTATTATCAGAATATAATGGGATTCATTTTTTAATAAAACTACTTTATATACTCCGTTAGATATTTATTAATAGATACTATGAACATAATTTTATGAACGATTGTAATCATTTATGATGAATGAAAATTGATAAAAAAGTAAACAACGTATTAAAATGTATTAAACAACGTAGCTCTATTAAATTTAATAATAAAGATAGACAAATTACACCCCATTCATTATTAATTCCAAATAATATGCATTTCTCTTGAAATCATGTCTAGATGTATATATATAGAATAGATTTAATTCACTTTAACCTTTTGAAACTATAATTCACTATAGTAATATAAATATCGGGATGCGGGTTAATCGATCTAATAATTATAAATAAATAGAGCTTTCTTTGCAATTGTTGAACATACTCCGGTTTGTTATGTTGATATTCTGAAATCGTTTGCTAGTAATAATTAATACAATTTATTGGCAAATCTTTAAGATCGAAGCAATTGGTAACTATCTAAAATATTATAATTTCATGAACTCAGCAAATATCTATAATTGCGAGTATTACATATTGGGCACACATACCTATTATATCTACTTAAAATCATCCGGTTGAATAATATAGTTTAGCAATATATAATTGAATTATTGGCAGAATTAAATTTCAATATATATATCGTTCTATATTGAAAATTCGAGATTTTCAAATAACTTCCGAAAAACAATAATGGTGAGCCACGGTATCTCTTCATAAATTCTATTTCATCACACTTCTCAAAGGGTAATTATGCTTATGACTAACAGTAAGGTTCGTCTTCGAAACAACCGAGACCGCTGATAAACATCCATTTTGGAGGGATGATTTTAGGGTGGTATGAAGCTTATTCCAAATGTGTTAAGGAAAGTATAGTAGAGTTTCAGTGCTAGCCGTGATCTTGAACTGAAATGGAGTTATAAGCATACCTCAGAGTGCGCAGAGTTAGAGTAAGAGTTGGAGTTTAAGTGGAGTTTGGAGTGTATTTGTAGTTGGAGTACTTATTTAGAGTGCCGATTTTTAGTGGGAGCTGGAGTGGAGTTTGGTTTTAGCATACCCAAATTGACATTAACCGAATATCACTTTTTTTGGCGTTTGAAAGTTAAAATAGGTTAGAATTATAATGTAATAAAAAATGACAGATGGCCTTTTCATTAATTATTAAATTATTTATAGTCACATTCTACATAACATTTATGACTTGAAATTATAGTACTTCCAAGCTATATTGCTGACAATATATATTGTTTGCTTGAGTAGTATCGTTTCTATAAATTACAATATGTGACGGATAATTGACAACAATTGATACTTCTCTCATATTGTAGCTTCTGTTCGCCGGGTTACTTGAAGCGATCGGGACGTAGAAATCGAATATCGAATTCGCCTTTATTTAAATATGCCAAGAAGCGCGTCAAGTGTGTCGCAGACGAAACAGTCTTAAAAAGATAAGTCATTTCTGACGCTTGAATTAAATGTTGTATACGTATAATACTATTGCTTATTTTAACAAAAAAAAATCATTTTAATTGTTTATAATGGTTTTAATGGGATTTAGATTTTTTGGTGTTGAAAAATCTACCTAAAATCGAGTTCGAATTAATTTCGAATTGTCGAGCTTGAATCCAAATTGAAATCCTCCAGACAAAATCGTGTTCGAATTCAAATCAACAATTTGAGTTTGATTTGAGCTTACATTTACCTCCGCGTTATATGATTATATATACTAACTTAATTACACGCATAACTGAAAATGCTCACATACCATAACAAAATATTAGGAATATTTAATACATCATACAAATAGGCTTCTCCTTTTTTTAATAATCAAATGTATTTTACGCTCTCTTCTAGTAGAAAAGGGTCGTTTTTCAAATTAATTACTCGATCATGAAAAGTTCTGCTTTATGAAATATTCCTTAATGAAGAATTCTTTACCCACTGAGCGCTTCTATGAACAATTATGTAAAATTGACCATTACAAAATATTCATCTCGAAAATTGAATATAATTTTATACGTTTCAAAATTAAATTTTCAGACTATTTATAAAAACTATTTTAACAATGTAAAAAACCTTTTACATGTATGGTTTTTTGAAAATACTGATAAAAATCGAAAATTTAAAAAATCTAAAATAGCTTTATTTGTTTAAATTAGTAAAAATATACACTTTTAGTTATTTCATATTAAAAAGGTAATATTCTTAGTTTTTAAATGTCATAAACAAAATACCATAGATATTTAAACAATAAAAATATATATTAAAAAGTAAAGGCTCCATTTCACGAAATTATATTTACGTCTGAATTGTTTTATAAGCAAACCTTCTACGGAGACACCAAAGTAGAAGGTTGGCTTATAAAACCGAAAATTCAGGCGTAATAAATAATTTCGTGTTTCGGAGTCTTTGCTTTTAAATTTATATTCATGCCAACACAAAATATTCCCCGGATAATATAGATATCTATAATATGCAAAATACAGCTTAAATAATGAATTTATATTATTATATTAAAAAATCAAATAAAAAACTCTTTATCGTGGTCATAAGTGTTGCTATTAAAAATCCTGTTATTAGTGATTCCAATAAAATATTTTATTACGACTAAATGGTGGATTGCTTTCAACAGGCGTTTTTTTTTTAACTATTACGCTAATATTAGGCCTATAGGCCTCCTGTAAATATCACAAACTATTCCTCTTTATACTTATGTTTAAATTAATTAAACATGCGAATATTGCTACAGATTAGAACGGCTCTTAATTTAATGTCAAAAATGGCAATCGTTGTATTTAATGTTAAAGCTCACGAAGTTGGTTTTACGTGTTTATCATTTGATTCTACTGGAAAGTGAGTTGTATTTAAATATGGGTTTACTTAATGTATATAATAATTTTTTACCTTTAGAAAATTTATTCTATTAAAACAAATTTTTATCATATATATTTAAATCTTATGATATTACAAGACTGGAAATTCTGGCTTATACTTCCAAGAACCAAATACATGACCAAAACTGAATTCAACTCAGCTGACCTAATAATTAAATATTAGTTTTTAAAAAGCAAATAGAAATATAAAACATTTTCTAACATTAAAAATTAAGAATACTATTTTACAAAATATAAAAACATATTACTTATTAACTTTATCTATAGTTTACAAAAAATGCAGATCCTAAGGTTAACATAAATAAAATATAGGTCATATCTATAAGTATAACTATAAAAAATATCTATATATAATTAATGAAGACCTTTGTATTTCTGGGGCTCCTGCCACAACACCCCACCACTTAAATAACTGCCCTACTGCCTACAGACATTCAACCAAAACCACCTAGAATGAACATGGGGTGAGTGACAGGGTTACTCACATATATACAAACAAAATTAAAAAATATTTTTGAAATATGGAAAACATGTTGAACATACATATATTGAGATACACAATTCATTATTAACCAAAAAAAACAAATTTATTCAGGAACTGCAATTATACACATAATAATAACCAGCTATAATACCTCTTAAGCTTACTAAGATTAAGACTAAGATGCTCAAAATTCAGGTTATTCTCAAATCTGCTTATACAAAAGTATTTGGGCACCTACAAACACAAAAATATAACAAAGAAATCTCTAAATAAGATGCTAAAATGAATACTCTCAAATCTGTTCCTGAGTATTTAGGTATCTTTCAAATAAAATATATTCATTGACAGTTCTGAAAAACAAGTTAACTTTATTAAGCAAAATTTGGAAAACTGAAACACTAATTTGAAATAATTTATAATTTGGATGCTTATATATGCACTATTTCTATGCTATAAAACTAATGAGAAAAGTACTATTAATATCATAAAAACATATGTATATAATAATGTTACAAAAACAATATTACTCAGATCATGATTAAACAAGATAAACACACATAAAAATAATTATTTTTTACAACAACTATCATCATCCCATATCCCATTGACAAAAGCAAAAGTTCACTCAAAAACATTGTCACTCTGATAGTGATTAAACAACATAAATATGTATACACAAAAATAAAAAGGTTTGTCTTTGACTTTAAGATGATTGTCACCATGTTGTTTACAAAAGCACAAAACTTAAGAAAAATAACTTAAGTCTTAGTTTCATGTCATTACAGATAAGAAGTCTTAGTTTATTGTTATCAGAAACAAGAAGTCTCACTTGAACGTACATGTGATTATTTTTCATGAAATACAACCTCATGGAATCCAAAGACATGATTTGATTGTAATGTATTACAACAATATTCCACATGTCTCCCAAGCCACAACATCTCTTTATACTAACATTGTCAAGCTAATTAAAAAAAACAGCTTACTCATTAGACACCAATAATATACAATCTTAAAATATATTCAAAAATTCACAATTCACAAAATGAAGAATGATCAAGGCTTTGGAAGAGATGATTATAGACCATATTTGCATATAATCATATTACAGAAATAGTTATTATATTATGTAATCTTACTTATTTAATTGATAGGTGATTGCTACATACTTTATATTTTTAATTAATTTTGTAATATAAGAAATGTAAGAAAATACAGTTTTTGAAACAGCTATATATTAATCTTGTCTTTATTATGTTGGGCTGTGTGTACACATAGTTTTCCAATAGTTTTCAAGTTAAAACATTGGTAATTGAGTCCAATGTGAACAATTATAATTTAATAATATATTCATAATTAATTGTAGTAAGTTTAAAAAAAATGTTGGCAGAGTATATTCATGTGGAATATTCTGTATATATTACATATCTAAAAGTTTTCAAAAAAATAAAATAACAGTATGTACTGAAAGTAAAATTAAAATTTTGTCTTAATACTTTTAATAAATTCATTTATAATAGAATTAGAGTTCATTTCAGAATTTTTAAAAATTTATTATGTAAGTCAATTTATTAAAAGTATTAAGACAACATTTTAATTTGGCTTTAAATACATACTGTTATTTTATTTTTTTGAAAACTTTTAGATATATAATGATATTCTTCTATACATTTACTTTTATAATATATACAGAATATTCCACATGAATATACTCTGCCAACTTATTTTATCTTTTTATATACAACATTTGTGACTCATTTCAGGTTGTATTACATTCATTTTATATTAAGTAAGTTATTTATGATTATAATTATTATGTATTTCAAAAATCCAGGTAACTAATTTTTTAATGTGTTGTAACCATGAAATAATTTTCAGCAAAATAATTTTATAACTTTACAACATGTTTAAACACATTCATACTTTCAAATTATTAAACAAAATTCTTTTCAGCTATTTGATAACTGGAGGATTGGATGGAAAAGTGAAGATATGGGAAAACATGGAAGAAGCTTTAGAAGTTCATAATGTTGGTGATCATGTCAATGCTCTTGTTTGCAGGGTATGTCTTTCTTTAAGTTGTGTATAAGGACATATTATATTTAATTAAATTATTTAGAAGTTTTTTATTTAAAAGTTTAATATTTATAAATTCAGCATTCAAAATCATTGAAAAGAAAACGTTTTATATATATTAATAGTTTTCATATAATGACAATGAAAAAGTAAAATGCCTCTAATTATTTCAATGTTCATATGTCAATAATGTACAGTTCTTTAAACTGTATTTGCAGTTAATGAAAATCAACATAGTTACATTATAAAAGTCAATATATGCATACTCATAATACCTGTGCAGTGTTATTTCTCAATGTTTTAAAATATTTATTTAATAATAATCAAATTTGTTTAACTGCTTATAATCTAAGCCATGCTTTTAAATACAAAATATTATATTTGAATGACATTCTACTTCTAAATGCATTTCACTGAAAAATAATAAGCAATTTAACTAAATGCTTTTCCCTGTATTTATAACATTAATATGAACATTTTAATGATTGTGTTTTATTAAAACTATTTAAGAAATGTTTAGATATAAGGAAATTCCTACATTATAGAATTTAAATCAAATACATTTACTATAATATTGTTAATAGATTCAAAACTGTTAGTTCATATCTATTATGATTTACATTTGCTTTAAATTGATTGTAGTGTAAATATTTTTCATTAAAAAAAAGTTTAATATTTAGTGCAAACATATTTAATAAGTTCATTTATTTATGTGTATATTGAGAATTAAAATAAGAACATTATATTGTAACCTGAAATTATTAAATTAATATTAGCCATCCCAGTTTGAAACTTCATTTTAACCACATTCTAAAATAAAGCAACCTGTCTGTATATTATTTATAGTGTTATTACACTAATATTTGTATAACTTTACTTCAACACCAGAATAGTTTTTTTATAAGGATGAGTAAGGGCAGCCTATATTTTTGTAATATGTCCACAAGGATTTTTTTAGCAAGCTAGTCTCTTGATTCTTCCATCTACATGTATATGAGTACTACTAAAAAATAAGTTTATCCAAATGTGATCACAGGAACTTTGTCAAAATGGACTAAATTCAAAATGGTTGCCAATGTTATATTGGAAAACATAATTTTAAATATCTCTGCAACCAGATAAGTTAGAATTACAAATGAGGAGTCTTTCAACTAATCCTAGCATGAGAAATACATGGAATGCATAATATTTAGGTCAGACATCACATTGTACCCAAAATCCAACATGGCTGCCAACTCTATCTTGAAAAATGCAGAGTTTAGTACCTCAGTATGCCATATAATGTGTTTAATTTTGTAGGCAAATCTAAGCAATAGAACATGCCCTGATCACTAGTAAAAAGTAAATGGCTATATATGTAATATTCCTCATACTTTATATAATTATATGGTCATACATATTTTTAGGCCATGGCATTGTGTTACTCTGTACTGTGTAAGTATAATTATAAGGTCTGTAAGTATCATATATCTTATTTATTTTGTAAAGAATAATAGCTTTGGAATTTGTCCATCTAATGATGATCCATATTTTCACTCTGAATTTCGATTAATGATTCTAAATTCTTATATTTTGAATCTCTATTTATATTTGAATCTATATTATTTCACTACATGTACAAGAGCAGTGAAACACTATCCAGTGTTACCTTCAAAAGCACACAATTATGGCATGACAAATAATTTGTGGGGAAAAATTCTACTTTGGAAGACACACCTTCTGTTCACAGTCCCCAGTGGCGTGCATATTGACAAGGCTCCATGCAGAGTATGTATGAGGGTTGCTTAACATATCCTGGCAGGTCAACAATTCTAATCCAGCCTATGATGAACATAGATCCAAATGATATGTCATGCATCTACTCAACTTTACATTATGTGGAATCACTGCAACCCTTCCATTTGACCAGCCCCTGTTTTGGAAGGCTAATAAAATTGTTTATATAGTGAAAGTGACACCAGTTTCATCAATAATGGAGGACATTATTATGATGGGCTTCATTCAAGATGATAAAACAGGCAACTGGAATCACCTCCTCAAATCTGTAGCCTGCATGTTACCATTCTTGGCTGGCCAGATAAGCGGAGTGTTTTGGCATTACTGGATTTCTCAAAGGCCTATGACACAGTTTGGCGGACGGACCTACCAGGTATGGTGTACCCTATTGAGCTCAGGAGTTCCTTTTCACTTTGGTAAATGGATTAGGGGCTTCCTCACCAATAGGCTGGCTAGAGTGCATCTCAATGGGAATGAGAGTGGAACTCTGTTGTTTTGTGAGGGACTTCTGCAGGGTTCTATCCTCTCACCCCTATTGTTTCTCTTCTCTACTGCTGGACTTCGCGCACTCATTCCACAACCGTTGAGCATCAGTATTTATGCAAATGACTTAATGGTTTGGTCCTCCGACCACCTTAAGGAGGTCGCAGCCACACAGATTGAGATTGGAGTGTGGGAAGTCTTGAGGTGGAGTTGGGAGAAGAAGCTGACCCTAAATTTGAATAAGTGGGGTAAGTCTCTTTAGCCCTGACACCCATGAGAGTAGGTGGATTCCTAAGGTCGAAGTTAAGGACCATAGTCCAAGGTTTAATCCTAACCCAGTTTTTTTGGGCGTGATGTACAACTGGATGCTAACCTTCCACTCTCAGGCAGGTAGGGTGTCTATAAAGATGGATAAGGGAAGCCGCATCCTGGGGGCGCTGAGTTGCCTGGAGTAGGGATTGAATGGTCAGTTGCTTTGGCGGATGTACCAGACCCTCCTCTTGACCCTCCCACTGCTAAGTACTGTGGGGCGGGATGGCTACCTTGCCTGTCTAACTTGGCAGTGGAGATGCTTGACCAGGCGCAGAATAAGTGTCTGAGACTCATAACCGGGTATGTACCCCATGGCTCCAGTTGATACCATTCGCTTGGAAGCTGTCTTCCCTTCGTTTCATACTGTTTTACTTCATGAAACGGCCACAGCATTGGTGAAGTCTTTGAGGCTCACAAACTCAAACCCTCGCAGGATAATTTCAGAGCATGTGGTTCGCCACTGTTTTGTAGCCCACAGTAGTTTTTGCAAGATGGCCAATGAAACTTGCAACATTATTGGGTTAGCAGCCCAATGACGCATTGAGTTTCCCCCTGTCACTTCTTCACCATGGCAGTGGGAGAACGAAGGGTGGAGTATCAACCTCTCTCTGGGTGGGGGGGGGGGG
>JAUZND010005578.1:0-11139 GCA_034780555.1 Coelogynopora nodosa
TTTTTTATTGATATAATATCGATTCTTCGTATTAGATAGGTAAAAAACAATAACTATTTGTGAACAGCAAATGTTTAGTTGACTTTATGACATCAATCAAAACAAAATAAACATAAAACATTGGAATAAATATACTTTTAACGTGTCTAACAGAAAGATATTGAAAGGCCAAAGAAATAGTTCTTTCGTCGTGTTTTATTATAATTAATTTAAATATATATATTTTTATCTAAATTTTAGCGCGTTTTGATCGATAAATTTGGAATTAAATTGTCGGGAATGTAATTAAATATTTTTGAAAATAATTTAAGTCTCTATAATCTTAATAATTCGGTTAACCCAATCGATCTAATCCCAATTTTGAAATCATCAATTTTACTCATGTCGCTAATTTTTTAACAAAATCAATATAAAACGAGTCACGTGGTTAAATTTGAAAGACAACTCTTGCAAACTTCGCCAATTATGACAATTCAATCAAAATATTAAACTATCGATCCATTGAGTGAGTAATATATGTGTTCTTATGTGAACTGGGAAACTTACCTTCAGAAATGTACGCCGCGCTTTGCGGTATATCTGAGAATAAGGGGATTTGAAACATTGAATTATAATCAAGTATAAAACGTGACACAGTTAAAAGATATATACACAATTGTTCATATGTTTATATATAATTATCATTGATGTAGGTAGTCTAAATCAAAAATATAATAAAGATATTTTTCAAAATAAACATTTACGATATATTCATGTCTAATTCCAATTTTTAACTGTTGAGTGTGTCAGGATATGATACACCTGGTCCGGTATTTGGGGAATAAGTCGTTACTAACTATCAAGGATTTTATGGTCTTTAACGATACCATATCATTCACCTGATTGTGATTCAGTTGATTTCATCATTGATAAATACTTTCTAGGTAATTCGCTTCTCAAAAATTTTTTTCCTAAAGTTTATTTAAGTTTTTTTAAATACTTAAATATACTTTACATAGTACCAAAACCTTTTAAGTGGGAAAAGCTATGCAACTCATAAATCAATGTGACAAATTGGCTAAAACAAAAGCACACATGATTTTTTATAATTACTTGTAAGAAAGAAAAAAGACTACCTAAAACTCTTGCCAACTGATGCAAGCTTCCTTTTGTTATCAAAAAAATTAAAATTATATGTTTGGTGTGTCTCGGTTTAGAACAATAATATATAACGTTATTATATATAAAATGTACAAAAAACAACGAAAACACACAACGAACTTTGGGATAATATATACTATTGCAGTTTTTTTTATCAAAGTTACAATAAATCTGTTAAATCACATAACAAGAAATTGCTCTCTTGCCCATCATATCCAAAGTATTTGAGAAATACATGTCTCTCTAAATAAACACACCTGAGGAAATATAACACTTCCAAGTGAGCAACACGGCAACATCACTCCACAGCTGCTATACTTGCCTTCTTTCACTACACGATTCCGTTGTAAAAGAAGTAAGCTATGGAAATAAGCTATCTTTAGTTGTACTGGATCTCTCAAAGGATCACGAAATCCTTCTCTCCAAACTATCCTGTTTAGCTGGTATTCGCCCTAACATAATTACTTTTAATTGGCTCTCCAGTTATCTCTGTGGAAGAACTCAAAGAATAAAACTTGGCAGTTAAACAAGTACAGTGATGGAAATAACCCGCGGGATATTACATGGCTTTATTCTCGGTCCAATATTGTTCATCTTGTACACAGCAGACCTACCGGTTGATCTTCCCAATCGTGACTGTTATCTTTATGCACATGACACGACAATAGTCTGTTCAGCAAAATCTCTTGAACGTCTCACTGAACTTATGAACTTGGTCTTATCAAGATTCGATCTCTACGCAAAGAAGAACTGTCTTTCTGTCAACGGTGGAAAAACATAAGCTATGTTAAAACTACGGTAGCACGCAGAACATTTCTAACCAATACATTACAGCTAAAACTTGACTCTCAAACGATCGTAACCACAAATTCGGTAAACTTATCAGGTGTAACTGTGTCCAATAATTTGAAATGGGATCAGCATATTGTCAACGTCACATGTCGATCAAGAGCAAGGATTTTCCAGATCCGACGGTATTCTAGATACCTATATCTAACTATACAAATATCCAAAATTAAAGAATTCACAGAAAATTTGTTCGCATTGCCGACCATAATATATATGGATAACGGATTATCAGAGACTACTACTTGAAAGAACGTTGCATCCAGAACGGTGATTTTGGTGTCAACACATACTCCCTCAGCACCCCTGTTAGACAACCTAGGATGGTCCAACTTAAATACACGCCGCCAACACCATCGCATAACAGTAACAAAGAAGATCTTCTCCCAAAGAGAACCAGCAGCTCTAGCATTCGCTCCAAGGGAGCATCGCCAACAATCTGCGCTCGCCTTAAACTTGAGGAACAGCGGTTCAGATTGTTGGCCTCATGTGTTCTCCAGACCAATTTATAACACTGTTTTTCCCCGACTTTCATTACAATGATTGTTATATTCTTGTACGTTTTCCTTACTGATCGTTCTTTCACCTACATATCTGTCTATGTACACCACTTGATTATGAGTTTTTAATTCGTTGATTTATATTCGTAAATACAAAACACATCGTAGAAAATGTACACAATCTACAAAACCTCATGATTTAAACATTCAATAAAAACAAATGACATCTATAATTTAAAGACTTTTACATAACACAATAAAATCCATAATAGTCATAAGACCAACAAAATAGTTGACCATGAGAAAACTTCATTTTCGAAATCAGTTATTACTACAAAAAAAGCTTTCCCAGACAACTCTACCCCAGCTCCAACTTCTAGTAAACAGAAAGAGGGCTTACTTCATGATACATAAATTGCTCTAAATAAAGTAACATTTGAAATCCTCTGGCAAAAAATGCTTCATCTCAAACAAAACAAGACAATATACCATCTAGCACTTCACCCTTTATTCCACTAATTCAAAAAGCTCCTTTTGAAAAATGGTTCTCCATACCTCCCAATACTGATCAAAGTACAGAATTTGAAATTGACAACGTGTCACGAAAAATTATGGAAACTACGCAGAAACATAAACAGACTTTTACACCAAATATTTCTCTAGAAGAAATGCAAACAATAAAATAAATCAAAGCTCCAGATGAACTTATCAATAAAATAACACACAAAAGTAAAACTTTAAATTTATCAATTCAAAATAAAATTTATTATATGACAGATGAAAGAGGAACAATTAATAAAATAACATTAAATCAAAGTTACCTCGAGAAGCGCCTGCTGCAGAGGTTGATGGAGAATCTGAATAAAGGAGATTTAATATCTAAATTATTAAGATTCAATTAAATAAATAATGATTATTTTATATATATATTGAATCAAATCGATTATATTAATACGATGAAAGACGAACCTATATCAGACATTAACGCTTATGAAGAACTTCCTAAAAAGTAACCCTATTCCTAAAATAGAAAATAACATATTTAAACTTTTAGAAAAAATGGCAATAATAAATTATCTGAATCACGATCAGGTGAATTACATGGTGTCCTTAAATACCATAAAATCCTTGACAGTTAGTAACGGCCAGTTGTATCATATCCTGACACTCCAACGAAAAAGATATCATGACTTTTTGAAAAAGTGATTCACGACCTTATTTATGAGGTACCGGCTCATCTTGAGAGTGAAGATACTTTTATTCATATGTTGGATGAAATTGCACCATTGATTAGAAGTACAGATACTCTCTTTTCACTAGATGTAGTAGCATTATACCCTTCCGTCCCATTAGAAACAGCAATAAGCTAAGTTATTAACTTACATAAAGATAACCTGTACATCATTTCTAAATATGGAATCACTCTAGGCGAAATTAAAGAAGGACTAAATATTATTCTTAAAAATAACATCATTTGTTTTGGAAACAACTTTTATAATCAAATTAAAGGTGTTGTTATGGGTAATCGTCTAGCTCCCTTAGTTGCTATCATAGGTATGCAACATCTTGAAAGTAAAGCTATGTCAACCGTTAAAAAGGTGCCAATACTTTATAAACGGTACATAGATGACTGCTTTGAAATTTGGTAGTACACTTTAGCCAATTTACAAGAATTTTTGGATTGCATAAATTCCATAGATACTAATATTAAATTCACTATTACATCTTCTAATAATAATATACAATATGTGTAAATTTCCTTCGATTTTCTTTCAAACCAAACAATGCCTTCATAGAAAGAGTTTCCTTCACCATCAACAAGACCTGTTTTCCTTCCGCTAAATCACATCACCCTGACGAAATAACAAATAATGCTATAACCAATTAAATCAGATGTCTAAATAAGATATCATGTAATACGGAAGATAACTACTAAAAATCAAGCAAACAACTTAAAGATATACTTTTACTTAATGATTACAAAATGGGTGAATTAGAAAAACTAGAATTGAGATCCAAGACCATTTACCAATACCTTATTTAAATTTAAAAAGAACAAAACAACTCAAACTGTATATGTACCACTTAATGGATTTCTTAAGCAACATAATCAATCCACAATATTTAGTAAATGTGATGGACACTGTTTGTTATATTCCATCTCATCTAATACTGGTATACCTTTTAATGAACTTAAAAACATAATTACAAATGAACTTAATATCAAGATAATTAAACAAATAAAAAGCCAACATGGAAGAAAATACAAACATGGAACCAAAGAAGAAACAATATTTACAATTTAAAAACTATAATTTAACTATTGTTGACATTTTATCTTTTCTTTAGTCTAATGTTTTAAATAGATCTCTATACATTTTAGAAAATCAAAAAAACAACCAAACAATCATCGCTTGCGTACCATCTTCTACTCCAAACAAACTAATTAAGTAGTATAGGAAGGGTGGATTCGGCCCTTTAAATATAGGTAGAGCGGATTCTGGTTCACTACTTCACCTTTGCCACCCCCCAAAAATTTTTTTTTTACTATCCGGATAATTATGGATCATAAGTGCATCAAAATCTTTCATTGGGTATATCTATTTAGAGTAGTAACCTATTGCAACCAAAGTTGGTATGATGACTCACAAATATAAGATAATTATTTTTATACTACTTACAAATATTTGTAAGTAGTATATACTCTTACAAATTTTGATTAGTATCTAATTACATAATAATCTTAATATTTAATTATAAATATTATTTTTATGCCATATTTGAAATTTTGGACGGAAACTGACGTCGTGCGTGACGTCATTTTCGTTTTTAGCCATAACATTTGACGTTATACATAACTTATGACAACCAAACTTGGTATGACGACTCACCAACATAAGCCAAATCGTTTATACTACTTTCTGTGTTGTAGTAAGTAGCATAATTTTTTTAATATAGTCAAATAAAATTGTATAGATAGACATTCAAAAAAGCTATGAGCTAGTGTCTTTTTGAAAATCAGTTGAAATTTAATGAAGTTATAGACATTTTAGTGATTCATAGCTGATTAAATCAATATTTTATATTATTATATAGTAAAATGAAATTAAAATGATAGACTAGCAGAATAGCTATAAGTCAGTGCTTATTTTTTTAAATCGGTTGAAATTTGACAGAGTTGTAGACATTTGTGATATATTATTGTCATATACTGCACGATGATTTCAATGAGGATTCTGACTAAGTTTTGTTCACTCAGCTTGATTTTGGTACTTACAGATTCATTTGATGAGAATTCCGACTAAATGAACCCCAAATATATATTTTTATAAAATCAATAAAAAACAATTTTTATGAATCCATTGTTTTATTAAAGTTACGCAGTAGTACTTCATAATGTAAAGTTTGAGATGAATATGTAATTCAATATAATAGATAAATTTTATTATTAGATGTGTCAATATCATCATCATCACCAACATGTGAGATATTAATTGAGTTCAATGCATCATGCACTCTACTGTCAAAATATACCAAAATCGTTTGATACAATTTGGTAGAACTGAATTATAGGTGACAAAAGGAGTATCTTCTCCAATTTGTTCGCCCTCTTCTTCAATTCGTTCCATTGCTTCGTCATTTTTCATATAATTGAATAGTTCAATATTATTAAACATTTTGTATTTCAACTCCTTCAGGATCAATTTTTTCCGTATTTTTTTTTGTATGTCCTCCAGAATTGTAGTAAGAAGCGTCGACTCTTTCTCTTCCTCCTCGTCAACCACAATATCCTCCATCGATGTTATTGATGTTTCCTACTCGTTGTAGGACCGTATTGATTCCTCGTCTGTCACTGATTGATTTGAGTTTAATTTATTGTTCAACATCTTGTGTTGATTGATAGCCATGCAGTAAGGCAACTTAGGAATTTTGTTTCGTCAGTATCTGTGCAGAATTAGTTCAAATTGTCTTTTCAGTTTTGTAGGTAATTGATTTCTTGAAGAATATTTCCGTAGTAGTAAAAAATCTTTGGCGTTAAATGGTAGAAGAGTCGACAGTAATAATAAATCCTTGATCGAAGTAAGCTCTCGTGAGTTAAACAGTAGGCTACCTTGTGTACACGCAATAAGTGTGCAGGAATTCGAACAATCGCCTTTTTACATATAAAGTAGGTTAATTATTTTTCATGGTTGTATTTAGTGTATCCTTATCGGGTTATCTTATCTGTTTATGAGTTATCTTTTCTAGCTATTCTCACAAAAGACCTGTTTCGTTCTATATTGTCTTAATTGATTCCAATTGGTCATACAATTGAAATTTCACTTAATTATCATGAAATGTAATCATTGTGTATGTGTTTTCCAATAATTTCGATGGTATACAACATTGTTATGTTATATTTTCTTACATGTTAGGTATATTTCATCTTATTTTTCATGTTTAGAATGTTCTTGTGTGACACTATTTGGTTATACAAAACGTACAATTTAAATAATATTTTAAATGTTATATTTTAATATGTTGTTTTGTACAAATCATTTATTATTCTCATAAATGAAATTGTTTTTTTAATTTTTAAATGGTCTCTTACACTGTCTGTTTCGTTCTACATTGTCTTAATTTATTCCGGTTGGTCCTTTAATTGAATTTTCACTAAATTATTATGAAATGTAATCATTGCGTATGTGTTTTCGAATAATTTCAATGATCTAAAGCGTGGTTCATTTACATTTAAAGTTATATGTTTGTCCCGTCCGCAGCATTTGACAGCATTTCAGACATCTCAAGAGTAAAGTTATAAAATAAAATGTTAAGTTCGGAGAAAGCGGTTGCAAATACGACCGTTCGTGTTGAGAGGTTAAAGCAGAATGAAATTTAGCAGTAAAAGCTTTTCTATTTAAACTTGAGGTGGGGGAGATCAATCTTTAAGTAACAAAATCAAACTGAGTGAACTAGACTAAGTCAGAATCCTCATTGAAATTATCGTGCAATATATGACCATAATTATCAATGGTAAAATGTTTACAACTCTGTCAAATTTCAACCGATTTAAAAAATATAAGCACTGACTAATAGCTATTCTGCTAGTCTATCTATTTAATTTCATTCTACTATATAAAAATTTATTTAATCAGCTATAAGTCACTAACATGTCTATAACTTCGTTAAATTTCAACCGATTTTCAAAAAATTGACACTAGCTCATAGCTATTGTGAATTTCTATCTATAAAATTGTGTTTTTTACTATATAAAAAAATTATACTTACAAAACAAAATTAAGTAGTATAAACGATTTGGCTTATGTTAGTGAGTCATCATACCAAGTTTAGTTGTCATAAGTTATAAACATCAAATGTTATAGGCTAAAAACCAAAATGACGTCACGCATGACGTCATTTTTCGTCCAAAATTTAAACAATTGTCTAAAAACAATATTTATAATTAAATAATAAGATTATAATGTAATTAGACTAATTTAAATTTGTAAGATTATATACTACTCACAAATATTTGTAAATTGTATAAAAATATTTATCTTATATTTGTGAGTCATCATACCAACTTTGGTTGCCATAGGTTACCATAATGATTCGGATCGTAACAAAATAGTAACACATTTTAGAGGTTAGTGGGGGAAAGGGGTCGGTGACAGGTGGGGGCAGGGGTCAAAGGTCAAGTGGTGAGCCAGAATTCGCTCTACCTATATTTAAAAGTCAAAGGTCAAAAGGTCATGTGGCGGGTCCGAATCCACTTTTCCTATACTACTCTATTGTATTAAAAAAACATTCATTCATTCAAAATTTAGATATAATCCACCACATTCTTTTAAATCAAAACTTGAAAATAGTTGTATCTTAAAAGTTCAATACATGAATGCCCAACACTCGAAAGAAGTTGAACAAATTATTTGACAAAATCAATTTCATATCACTCCTATTTTAACATAAGAAATCAAACTACATGATAAATTAATATCCACATATTTACAACCACCTATATGCACAACTAAAAACTGTACCTATCTAACGCATTTTGTAAAAAGAAAACATTATATGCGAATTCACTTGTTCTATTTGTAATGATTAATATATCGGGGAAACCAAAACAGAACTATAATACACTCGAACAAAGGAACACAAAATAGTTATTCACAATGGGGATTTCTAGATGTCAGCCATGGCAGAACACTACAATAAATGCCACAATACCCAACACATACCAAATGTTCCTTTTAATGTAAGAATTTTAGAATATGCTAAGGATCACCCCGACGGACACATTAAAGAAGCCATCCACATCCATGATGATATGTCAACAATTAATCGGGATCGTGGATGGATATCTCTATGTTCTAAATTTGTATAGATATAACATTGTGCAATTTCATATATAATATCTATCTATCTATAATTATCGACCTACTTATCTACATTGCCTACTGATTTTTAAATTGATATATAATCATTTTGTTTGAATTAAAAATATTTTTCCATATTTGAAATTTGACTCCATAAATTTATAATGCTTTTATTAATTTTATTGTGTTCAAGAAATTTATGCGAAATATATAATAGAAGTTTTAACTATCGGACATATTTTTATAAAAATAGTTAAAATATTGAAGAATTTACAACCCTGATTATCTAGTTAAGTTTATTTGGTCAACATAATATTACCACAATAAAGAACATAATTTAACTTACCGCCAACCGCTTCAATTGAATAGGGAATTGAGTCGTGATCTGATGAAATAAATGTAGAAAAACATTAAATGAATTAAAAAGTCTACTTGTTGATGCAAGTAAATATGTAAATGATAGATTACATTTTGAATTGAATAAATTAATAAAACACAGTAGATAAATGGCCGGTTGATTGGTGCAGACAAACACAAACGAAAGGCATTCGCTCAAGTTCTTGACGGTTTTAATAATGTTTATTTATTGTTCTCAAAGTCAACTTATGGCAAAATTGTATAAGAAAACAAGCCTTCATAATTTTTTTAAATAATTATGAATTATTTTATTTTTTATTAGCTTTCAATTAAAAACAATTTAGCTGGTACGAATAAATTTACAATAAAAATCACCCGATCAATGTATAATTGGAATAACAAAATATCAAATTGAGAAAGCGAATTGGACTCCAAAATATATCCAACATTAAAGAATTTGTTCACATTGCAGACCATAATATATATGGATAATGGTAATCTTCAGTTTCTTTGCATCTCGTCACGTCGCGCTCAGTGGAAATGAATGTAATCAACTTTTTATGGTACGTCGCTGTACGTTAAATGTTTTTTAAATAGAAAAATTTAAATACATTCTAAACAAAGTCCACTAACTCTTCTCCATATGTTAGTGCTAGTCATTCTCAAAATAAAAGAAAATGTTTTTTCATGTTTGACTATATCATACAAATTTGTGTATGTGGTAGAAGGAAAATGGAAATTACCCAATTGGTCATAGTAGACTAATAATGAAAAATATTAAATAAAAAGAGTTCACCTGTGCTGTAATCAAGAAATCGTAACTTAATGTGTGACCAATCTTCCAGCTGGCACAGCTCTTCAAAATTTAAATCCATAACACGAGTCAACCTGTTCGTATCTACTGTGACTTGCTGTCGACGAGGAGTTCCCAAACCCAAGGTTACCTCTAACAAAACACGAAAAGGAAGAATCGCCAGATCATCGATTATGATAAAATCAAGAAACGCCCAATTACGACCTCCGACTAAACAAATTTGGAACCAGATACCAATGAAATGCAACAGTAAGGGGGGACTCCACAGAGCTGCCTGCCCCACACCACGAATAATGTCTCTCCAGGCATTTCGAGCTGTTGACTGTCCATTCTCGTCTTGTCGATTCAGTTCATTGGGAGCGGGAGTGAAGTTCCAGCCGGCTTCATCGATCAGAATCACTGGGCCTAAATATTCTCTGCCTTCAACAGGTCTGCCTTGAAGATCGGCGATTCTTCCTGTGCAAACAAGAGAAACATAAATAGCTAGAAAATAAATCCACTGAAGCGTAAAAACGACCAAAGAACTGGCAATTAAGGCAGGAGTAAAAATTAACACTTTTAATTAGTTGTAATTGAAAAAGTATTCCATCCATAAATTGAAATTTTAACACATTTTAAAAATATTGTTCAAAATTGGTCACATAACTTAATGTCAATAGCATTTAATTTTGGAAATCACTAATTAGTTTTTTGATAAATATGTTCTTTTAAAGAAATCTGATGAAATTACGACATACACCACAAAACACTATTTTTTTAAAACAGTGTCATCGCGATCTCTAATCCATATATAGTCTAGCACTAGGCAATAAAATAAAAAGTTATTTATTGTAAGAACGTGTTTTTCGTCATTTTTTATTGAAAAAATATGCGCAGCTGATGTTTTTACAGAAAAAATTATCACATAATATGCAACAAAAAAATACTGTGGATTTGATTAAGATATATGAAGGGAAAACTGATTATTGATATCTGATATATTTTGAAAAAATAAATAAATTATACATTAACCTTTTTGTAACATTTTTAATTAGATTAATTATACAATAATATTAAAACCAAAACTAAGTTACTGTTACATTCATCACAGTTATCATTGGATCATTGTCAACTTCAATTTACA
>JAUZND010005579.1:0-11139 GCA_034780555.1 Coelogynopora nodosa
AGCTACACCAGTTACCTATATTATATATATATATAGATTTACATAGCTACACCAGTTACCTATATTATATATATATATAGATTTACATAGCTACACCAGTTACCTATATTATATATATATAGATTTACATAGCTACACCAGTTACCTATATTCAAAAGATTAGTCACTATTCTTAAATTGTATAACAATGGATTTTTACAATAATACAAAAATAAACTTGTTGTTCTGTGTTGGTGGTTCAGTGCTGGGTCTTGGTTGGTGGGTATGATTGGGATGCTGGTCATTATTGGGTATTAGTGAGATTGTCTCAGAGTTCTACAGACAGAGTGAGCATTACCACTCATAACATGGTAGCCACCAGGCTTATTATGTCAGGTTCTGGTAATTGCATATGTTTGGGTCTGGTGGTAGTGGTCTGATGGTACCTAGGTTTTTAATATCTGCAACTGGAGCTCTGTGAGATTTTTAATTGGCCTAGATGGTCTCTGCAATAACTTTCACCCTTTTCCCACATAATGATCTGTAAATTATATTTTGTTTCCCTAATATGACAGGTTAAGTGGACCCTCCCCCCCCCACCAAATTCTTATTATAAATTAAAAAAACCTATCACAGCTAAAATTCATTCCGCTTCTAACTCTTGCCATGAACAATCATATTCTTGAACTATCATCTACAGTTTCCAAGTCACTGTATTATTTTATCTTTATCTCATGGCGAAACTTTTCATTAACACTGCTGATGTCACATGATATTTATGTTATTTTGAGATTTAGCTTGGTCAAGTTGTTTAGACTGGTATTGACAAGGCCAATAATACCCATAATTTTTGTCAATCAATCCAGACTGCTAAAGGGATTTCACAAGTATACATTTTAACATCTATTATGACCAAATGATTTAATAACTAGGTGGCTGAAATTGATCACCTGGCTATTGAAAAAAGTGACGATCCTAATCTCTATGGAGCAATCACTCAATTTGAGAGTCAGGTTAACAAGACACCCAACTCAACATTGGATGTACCTCTTTCTTTTCGGCCAGTATCAATTGGTCATTCATGCAACCAACCTCTACAAGGGCCAGCAAAGTGAGATGTCCTACAAACACAATGTTCTATTCAAGGTCTACCAGCGGCGATTTCTCAAGAGTGAGCCCAAGTGTGCCTTTGAAAATAGCAAAAAGGACTTCTGCTGCTGTTGCTGATAGTGCTTTAAAAATAACCAAACAAAAATACACTACTTCTGCTGAGTCTCCAGTTAAGAAGATAAGGTTGGGTTGACAAATGAGATTGAAATTTTAACATAATATGTAGGTCACCTGGAGACATATAATAGGCTATCAAATAATAATAAAAATATAATTACTTTTGTCAGGCGACCAAAAAAATTACTTTTAGGTAAGAGTACACTAAGAGTACAATTTCAAATTTTCTATGTGGCGCCAACATATAAGTATGTCAAGTGTGACCTTGAAATTCTGGAATTCATTGCATTTTATAGTGCGACACTCTCTTATAAAATTGCATCAAGATCGTTTGAGTTCTACCTGTGGTTTGTTGTTTTTTGACAGGTTTGAGGCTAGGCTCTTTTTCATTCTTGTGCCCTAAGTTAAGATAAATTCATTATTTACTGAAAATTAATATGGTAATTGACACAATTATTTATATAAAATGACATTAGACAGTTGTACAAGAAAATAGAATATGTTTAAAAAGGCAAATTGCCCTAAGTATCAATCGAAATTGAGGTTACACTTCTAAGCATGTAATTGAATTTTGACATTAAAAATGTGTGTTGAAGTTTAAGCTTTTAAAAAGCTCAAACTCATGAGCTTGAGGAAAAGGTGATATTGTAAAAATAATAGAAGAGTGGCATTATTATGGAAAAGCATTACCTCTATTTTTTAAATTAAAATAGTTAAATGGACAGTAAAAAAAAGCAAGTCACAAAAAATAAAAATACTAATTGTAAAACTACTGGTATATAATGTTACAGTAAATATAAATATTATGTAATCTAATGGAGAATTATATTTTATACATTATAGAAGAGAAAAAATTAAAGAAAGTAAAAACTATAACTAATGTATTGACTAAGAAACTGATTCAGTGAAGGTTTATATGAACAAAAGTCATTAAATATAGGAAAAGATTATTCTACATTCGAAATTAAGATTTCATCACATTAAAATAACAAAAGTTTACACATTTTAATGAAAAACATTAAAGAAAATATAATCAAATACACATTTTGCAAAAAAAAAATTTTTTTTAATATCCCAAATATTCTGTTTTTTAAAGGTATTTTGATGCAGCTATGATATTCTACCATATTATTAATGTAATAATATATTGTGTAAAGATTATTTTCTTTTAATTGAAAATGATAAAATTTGGTTTAGTGTATAAAAATGTATATAAAATTTAATTATAAACATATAAAGTAATGTATAAAATTTATATTATAAATTTAGTTATAATTGTATGTATTACATTTACTAGTATAAAATACAGACTACACTTTAAAAAAATTGCAATATGATAAATTATTGCATTACTTATAATAATCATACATAGACTGTTTATCATGCAAATACTAGAAATGTTCATGGGTGGATCCAGGCAGAAATAGATATATTGCAAGATGGAAGTTTTTCTGAATAAATTTGTGTGGAATATACATCTTATCTACAATTATCGTAATTGACAAACATTCAATTTTTGTTAAAACCTCCTTGTATACTTGTTTAGTTAGTTAGTCGGTTTCCTATGATTAAAATTACACGAATGAGTTTTTATTAATTTCCTTGTGACCAGCTTCTAGTTTGTTCAGTGGTGTTTGCTGCTTTATAAGGTATTTTTAAATTTAGGAATATTTCATTCTTTATCTAGATAATTGCAATAATGTACCTTATTAACTGGAAAGATGTTGTATTGCTCATTTTATTCTGGATTGTCGTGTAGAGATTCTAAACTTTATTTTCTCTTTTTATAGGGGAGAATTTATAGGGGTTCTACTTTTTAATATAGACGAACTAGTTAACTTTGTGTTGACTGTGTGTGATTAGGGATGCTTGCTGTTGTCTGAAAGCTATGAAAACAACGTATTCATGTATTTTGCCCATCTGTAGGTTTTGGAATATATGTTGTCTACAGCGTGTACTATAAAAAGTGTTGTATTTTCTAGTTGTTCTTGTATATTGTCTCATTTCTGTCAGATCACGGATTTCACTTTGCCCGTGGCCTGATCTCCTGGACTGTTGTACGTCCGTGACTCTTTTGACACATATTTGCAAGTGAGTGATTATATTGTAGGTAGCATTTTTAGGTAAATTTTAAGTTTTTAAAATTTTGTTTTCTGTTGGTAAGGCTTACATGTAGGCTACCATGATATACAATATGAGTATTATGTGTATAACCTTCGGTTTTATGCTAATGTATATGTCGAGGTTTTTTTTAGTTTAATGACCTGACGAGGTAATATTTCTGGAGATTTAACATTGATTCCTTCTTTTTTGGTATAATCCCCTTCTACTGGTCCGCTGGGGTTACCAACATTGATACAGACTTTTCGGTTATAGCTTAATGACAATATTTTTGGTGAATATTAATTACTCAATTAATTGCTGAATGTTAATTTCATCAGAATAAATGCTAAGAAAACAGTGAAATTGATATCTATCAAAAATGATGCCGTATTGTTCTGGTAATTCTTTTATAGAGGTAAACATCAACGTGTTTGGGGATATAAATACATATTTTATAAAGGTAACAAAATTGTCATTCATACTATTTGTAATAGATCCCCCTCCCCTCTCTATTTTCCTCACCTTTTTCTTTCTCTTTTTCCTGCTTCTCTATGATAACTAACATATATATGTATATACCTATTTTCTGTAGTTTATAGTAAATAAAATATACATTTATGTATGGCTACCCACACTGGTTGTCTTAAATATATGAGGGAAATATTTTAATTAACTCTACAAAATATATTTATACATTAATACAGTAGGCCTATATTTATATATACGTATAAAAACAGTCAGATATTAGATCCATTATTAGTATAGTTATGTTTTATATTCATAATATATGATTGTCTATGAAAAGTGTAAATAACCAAATTATAATATTAAAAGGTATGCTTAACCATGATAAAAATATGATATAATAGCAGTTATATGTTAAAATCGATTGGTTACAATCGATTGATCTGTTATTACAAATGTTAAATTTATTTATCGATTGATTTAGTATTAGATTAAATTAATGTGGATTGATCTGCATTCATAAAATATGGTTTTTGTATTTAGAAAATATGTTACTCATTTATGAGTGCCAATCTCCCTTATCTTATTACGTACAAGTAAAATATTAATTGAAAAAACATTTGGATATCAATATATGGATGACATGTTAAAAAACTTTTTTTTAATTACAACAGTTTTGTTCGAATAAAGAATTTCAAATATTTTAGATTTTAAATCAATATAAAATAATGTAGCTATTGCACTACGCATAAAAGTACTTTAGATGGTATTTAGATGGTGTATGTATTATATTTAAATGTTCTCTTCCAACGTGCTATACCCTTATGTTATAGTATGGTTTAATAATATTTGAAGATTACAAATGCCAGTTTAGATGAGCTGACAAAGTATGTTTTTAATGTGACATCCAAGGTGAAAATACATTTCAGTTTGATAATCATCATTTCAATCAACGATACCTATATAACGCATTTAAAGCAGTTCAAATTTCAAGGGTGTTTCATTTTTATAAGATTACTTTATTAAATGTAATTATACAACTCTACTGTTTGATAATTGTTGTACATATAGCACATATTATAATATATATAACTTATATATATATATACCATCTTGAACATGGCTATCTGCGTGAAACTTATAATTGATCTGAACTGTTAATAAAGTAAAGTAGATACTATTTCTAGCCTTGCTATACTTGAAAATGAACTGAGCACACTTTAAGGACAAGGGTGATAAAGACAGCCAAACTGACTGAATTAAAATAACGAATCATTAATTTGTTTATTACAATTAAAATACTATTTCCTATCTCTATATATATATTTATAAATATTATATAAAAGACCATTACTTGATTATCATCAGGAGTGTTCTATGGTATATACTATCTCTCCCTCAGAATTTGTAAAACCAGTCTGCAGTATGGGATTCGGCTATCGACACCTGGTCGCCATTTGGTGCTATCTGGGCTATCTCATGATGTTGATTTTGCGGTCCAACATCAGTATAGCCATTGTTGTCATGGTGAATGGCAGTGCTTTGACAACAGATGACTCTGACTCTCCTTTTAAGAAGTCAGACTGTCCCAACCCATTTCAGGGAAATACATCGACAGCAGATGTTTCCTTGGTAAGTTTTATAATGTAAGACTAAATGAATATAGGAATTGAAAAATACTTTTCATAGAAAACGGTAAAAAAATGTTACATAATGAAAAGTAAAAGTGTTAGTTTATACTAAATAGTTTTAAATGAATACATAACGCTACCTTCAGATCCATTATTAATTGTGTTAATTTTAATGTGATTAATATATTATTTTTATCAAGTATTTTCCCATGTCAATTTTCTAGAATGGAGAGTTTGCTTGGAATGAGTATCAACAGAGTGTCATTCTCGGAGCCTTTTTTTGGGGCTATTTGGTTTCACAAGCGATGGGTAAGTACTCTAGCATTCAATGTTCCTCCTTATAATATATGATAAACAACATACTTATTTACTTAATATTTTACTTTAGCTATATGTGTACATATGTTCACTTCTGGAGCTGCATTAACACCATATGTGTACACATGTTCACTTCTGGATCTGTATTAACACCACATGTGTACACATGTTCACTTCTGGAGCTGTATTAACACCATATGTGTACACATGTTCACTTCTGGATCTTTATTAACACCATATGTGTACACATGTTCACTTCTGAAGCTGTATTAACACCATATGTGTACACATATTCATATTCACTTCTGGAGCTGTATTAACACCATATGTGTACACATGTTCACTTCTGGATCTGTATTAACACCATATGTGTACACATGTTCACTTCTGGAGCTGTATTAACACCATATGTGTACACATGTTCACTTCTGGGTCTGTATTAACACCATATGTGTACACAGGTTCACTTCTGGTGCTGTATTAACACCATATGTGTACACATGTTCACTTCTGAAGCTGTATTAACACCACATGTGTACACATGTTCACTTCTGGAGCTGTGTTAACACCATATGTGTACACATGTTCACTTCTGTAGCTGTATTAACACCATATGTGTACACATGTTCACTTCTGTAGCTGTATTAACACCATATGTGTACACATGTTCACTTCTGGAGCTGTCTTCTGAACTTCTGATTGCTCGTTTCTTCTTATTTCTTTACGTCTGACAACTCTGGGATTATGATAAGGGAAGGTGGAGTTATAAACAAATACTTGATCACATGGTCTGGGTCGTGGTCAGTAAGCCGCCATCTTGAATTCAAAATGATTTTGATCACATGGTCTGGGTCGTGGTCAGTAAGCCGCCATCTTGTGATCACATGGTCTGGGTCGTGGTGAGTAAGCCGCTATCTTGTGATCACATGGTCTGGGTCGTGGTGAGTAAGCCGCCATCTTGTGATCACATGGTCTTGGTCGTGGTGAGTAAGCCGCCATCTTGTGATCACATGGTCTGGGTCGTGGTCGTGGTGAGTAAGCCGCCATCTTGAATTCAAAAGCCACCAAATACGCCTGTCACACAGCTAGTTTATACTGCGTATAGCTCACCTTGCTACAATGCCTGCGTCATTGATTTATTGATTTATACGAGGGTTCTGCAGAGCTCATCACATTTGATCATAGTGGAACGGTCGAAGCCAAAAAGGGCCTTGTTTAAGGATTTACCCTTTAAAACTAGGCAAATTAGGTATCTTTGGATTCGTTAGGATGCCTACTTTGTGAAAGCGATATTTTATAGTAAAATTATAATGAAAACATGGTCAAAATTGAAAGATTTTGTAATATCTTTATCATTGTTATTTTGTAACACACTGTTTTAACACACAAGTTTGAACAAACATTTGTTAACACCATCATGTCCGTATAATCTTGGACTTCGTCTCCATTTGCCACCTCACTTATCTCACGCTGATTCTCATATTCTCTACCACCGGAACACATGTTAATGCACTCAAATCCAGCAATTACACATGTTGGCATTTCTCTACGCGACAACCTTTGTATACGTTCTGCTGGTGCCGATTCACTCTGGTACATCGTTGAACGCAGTTCATCAACCATGGCCAACTGGGCTTATGTTCTCCTCAGGTTTTGCGACGCGACTCTGACACCACACTGCTACTTGGTATTGGACCCGCAATACATGTTGTTCGAAGGCATCATCTGTTGATGCCAGCACCGAAGAAGGCTTATCAGTGGTGGTGGTGAGTACGATACGAAGCTCATTCAATGAGCTGAAATGTTTGTTTTACCATGCATTAGAAGGAAACATCGACTTGCGGTATCTAGAAAAGTAGGCCCATCTTAGAATGCTTCAAAGCCCTGTAGGGCTTCTGAATATTTGGTGAGAGCTGAATAGGTCGTTCGCTTTCCAAACCTGCGTAGAGTACATATTAAACATAGAACGCAATCCCTTTTGTGCCAATACCGATCGATATGTGATTAGAATAACTATGTCTCACATTGCAGCGTTCCTAATATCTCATCGACTCAACCGGAAATGGATGGTTGGTCTGCCTCTTCTGTGGTCCAGTGCATTGTCAGTCCTCACTCCCATCACCTCCTATGCTGGATATGAGATGGTCATATTTATCAGAATCCTTGACGGTATCGGAGCGGTAAGCCCCAGCAGAAATGATCATTAATTACCGATTTTGTTTTGTTAGCTTATTTATCCGTAATATGGATAATTCTGACTATTATTTGGAACCTATAGTGACGGGCGTGCATTATATTTCTAAGGCAACTATCTGTGCGGGGGTCCAGTCCTTGATGTCAGTGTGGACTCCACCAGTTGAACGAAGTCGTACGGCCACACTTGTGGGGTCAGGTGAGGGAAAGAAACAGTTATATATTTATATATATATATATATTGGTACATTATGTTTCATGCTCCGCAGCGGTCACGTATTGAGTAACAGGAGCTGTAGTTATTCATGTTTATATTTAACGTATATATTTCAACCAAGGGTAATCATTGTACAATATTGTACAGAGCAGTCGTGAATAACGTATTCGGTTGCTATTGATGGATATATATCTACAGAGCAGTCGTGAATAACGTATTCGGTTCCTATTGATGGATATATATCTACAGAGCAGTCGTGAATAACGTATTCGGTTCCTATTGATGGATATATCTACGATTTATCAAATGTCAAAGATAGACCTCCAATGAAGAGCGCTGAATTCAATTTGCTTATGTTCGCAAATCAATATGTGTTCAATTGAACACAAAATAATATTATAAAGTGATAAAAAGTCTCTGATTTTCCACCACTATAGACATATTGTGTGTCTCGTTTTAAGTTTGTTTTCAATTTATGATTTATGAGGTTATTACAAACTGTGAACACTCACTCAAACATTTGTTATATTATTTTAAAGATGAAGTGTAATAATCAAGTTACAATTCAAACAGGTTCAAAATTAAACAAATGACCTTTTGTTGTATTAAAAAGAAGAATTAGTTTTTCCGAGGAATAAAAATTTATTTTAATTTTACCGAAGAGTTTTTTTATATTAAAGATTATTCTGATTTCAAATATTAATATTTAACTCATTTGTTTAATACAGTGAAATGTCCCCGTATGTTTAGTTTTCGTTTTTGACGTTTGGTTAATTATTTAGAATTTAATATTTATGTGCGTTTATAATTGAAAACGATTGAGAATAAATTTTAAATAAAAATTTAACAAATCACTCTGTAAAATTAACCGTTATAAACAGATTGTAAGTGAAACACTTAAATAACTATTTAATACGATTTGTAAATAATTCTTCTTTTAGTGTTGATATTTTAAAACAAACTAAATCTAAAACAAAAACCACTACTTTCAGTTTCACTTTTACTAAAAACTTATTGTTATCATTGCCGGATTTTAATAAGATTATGTTCTTGTCTTTTTTAGCGGTAGTGGTACAGAGAGTGGTGGTCCATTTATTCATTGAACTATTGTTTTTATTATCAACAACTCTATTGGCGACACAAACAATGTTTAATTTTTTTGTAATATTTCTGTATGCAAGTAAATTCAAATTAAACTTCAGCGTTCAGATCGTTTTGGACACTTTTAAAACAAAACCTTTTGTGTTTTTATTTAAGTATAAAAATGTGCGAAAAGTACAATTAGATTAAATTTAAAATGAGATAACAATAATTTGTGAATAAAGAATTTATGATGACGCCATTGTACAATGAAACATACTTGATTAAAATATGTTTATTAATACAATAGGCCTTTTCATGTTTCTGATTATGTTCGGTTGTTTATGTTAAGCAGGTTAAAAAAATCCATACGATTTAAATAGTTAAAAACTGATTATCGTATCCAAAAATCGTATTGGAAATGTGTCGGTTTAAATAATCCTATAATAATATGGTAATCGAAAACAGGAAATTGAATCGACTATGTTTAGTAGTGGAGACCTTCATAATTATTATTTACATTCACATACACGTATATAAAATATAGTATAAAGGTACTAACAATATATAAATAGTATAATAATTTCGAAAATACAAATACTCATATATAAGGATATTTATACAGTCGTGGATTGGTATTGAACAATTTAGTTTTATTATTTTAGACAATTATTACTTACAGATACGTCTATTTTATCTTGAAATATATCAGGCACGATAAAAATACGATGGAATATAAATTGAATACGAAATAACTAAAATAATATAATGTAAATTTACTGTACAAATTTCCCATTTTATGAGAGCCATTTTTGCGTATGCAACGTACTCGCCTGTATTGCATTTAGTATTTACGTTCTTTATCAATCACGTTTAATACACTTGTTGCTGAAATTGATCAATTAGGTTCAAAATTATCAAATTAAATTTATAGACTTATTTACACTTATAACATTACTAGTAGATCAGTTTTCTTTCATTCAACATTTAAACTGGTTAGATTAAATCGTTTACCATATCTTCTACTATAGTTATACACATATGTGGCCATCCCGTGAACCAAAAACTTCAAATTTAGGGATTGTGTCGTACTCGCGACTTAAGGCCAGTGAATGTAAAGGTATATTAGTGATTCAAATTTCAATCTGACGTTGCCTATAGGACTAAATGACTCATATAAAAGTTCACATTTGACACACTTTACTTTAGTACATATTTATTATCAATTATTGTTGTTTTATTTCAGGTTCTTTATCTGGTGTGTTGTTGTCAATGTTCCTCTCCGGTTATCTCTGCAAATCTAACTTTTTGGGCGGTTGGCCATCTGTGTTTTATGTTAGCGGAGCTGTTGTTTTTCTCTGGTTGATCTCATTCACTTTTATCGTTTATGATCACCCAGCTAACCATCCGAAAATATCTTCAGAAGAATTGGAATATATATCCAATTCAATTAGTATGAAGCCAAAGGTTTGTACCATAGTATTTTGTTGAAATATATAGGCCCAATTGGTAATTGCATTTTACTTATTAATAATTCGATGAACGTTTGCTTGTAAGTTTTCAAGCGTTACGTACGTACGGAGTGGGGGGTTTGTAAATGCCTACTTTGTGCGTGAATGGCTACCATGGGAGGGGGGTTTTAAACCTATTTGACCAATAGCAACAACCTATTGATCTATTTACCTCACTAAGAAAGTTCTTTTAGCATTGTCTATAACTTTAATTCGTCACTTAAAACACAGATGTCGAGTTTACAGGATTTGTTGTTCCATCATTTTTATAACGTGACCATCAAACGGCCGTTACATAATTGGTTGTGCTGGGATGATTTTTTAATCATAAGCTCTAAGGCCCGATTGCATGAAGCGGTATTAGGCTAATACCAGTACTAACTTTCTGAAAATCAATATTTTTAATACCAAGTCA
>JAUZND010005580.1:0-11139 GCA_034780555.1 Coelogynopora nodosa
ATTATGGGGAAGATTAAGCATGAAATGATGAGTGATAATAGGGATGGGGGTAGAGACAAACACCAAATGATTAATGACTACGTGTAGGGAGGCATAAACAATTAAGCATGAAATGCTGAATGATTATAGGGAAGATTAAGCATGAAATAATGAGTGATTA
Source organism: Coelogynopora nodosa (assembly GCA_034780555.1). Taxonomy (NCBI): domain Eukaryota; kingdom Metazoa; phylum Platyhelminthes; order Proseriata; family Coelogynoporidae; genus Coelogynopora; species Coelogynopora nodosa. Next base: position 161 of record JAUZND010005580.1, read on the forward strand.
TGGGGAAGATTAAGCATGAAATGATGAGTGATAATAGGGATGGGGGTAGAGACAAACACCAAATGATTAATGATTAAATAGAGGTGAGGCATAAACAACTAAGCATGAAATTATGAGTGATTATAGGAAGGTGGGGCAGAGACAGTTAAACACAAAATGATGAGTGATAATAGGAATATTTTAGAAGGAAAAATTGAAAGAAAGAAGGCATAATTTTAAATTTTATAGGTTAATTTACAGATAATTACTTAACATGGTACCCCAAATACCCTGGCCCTCACCATTTAATGTGACTATATGTTATATAATCAAAAAATTATATGTAAATATGTAATAAAATAATATATAGAACAATTGTACCTATTTTTTTTTTGAACAAATAGAAAAAAGATATGATAAATTATATGAAAATTGCATCACTATTTTACATTAAATAATTACAAAATGGGAATTTAATAGTAATATACATAAAAATTTGTAATACATATTTTCATATTTAATTAAAATTTATATAAATAAGTTATTTTGTAATATTTTTAATGCATTTTTTTATTCTTATTTACATACTGCCTAGAGCATTTTCTATCTATCCGAAAAAATAGCAAATTTCTAACTTTTCATTTTCTGTATTTAAAAATCAATATGTATTGTATATGAATAAAAAAATTTCAATGCTTTCTTTCAGCCATATTTACATTCTGTCTACCATATTTTCTATCTGTCCAGATAGATAACAAATTTTGAACTTTTTTTGGCAGATGGTATGTAAATATGGTTAAAAGAAAGCAATGAAAATTTTTTTAAAAATTTATTCATATCAATATTTATTAATGCAAATTTATATTAATTTATGACTTATATATTTTTTAAAACAGAAAATTAAAAGTTGAAAAAGTTCAATTTATAAACATTATTCAAAACACAAAAATAAAAATAAATTCAAGAGATTAACTCATGTCCTTAATCCATCAGCAACTACACCAACCAGTTGCAGACTTTTGAAGTCTCTAATTGGTTAGCTAGTTGACGACCATTTGAGGACCCTAACCATTTTGGGGACTTTAGTGGACTTTAGCCCACAAATTTCTGACTATTTACAGACATTTGTGAAGTCCCTAATTGGTCAGCTTGTTTGTCACCCAGTCCCAGATTTTTGATTATTTGTGGACATTTGTGTCAACCAGTCCCAGACTGGTCGGGGTCATCAAATGGTCACCAACATATATAAGAGAAAACATACATAAAAGAGAGAAAACATCTCCAGAAAAATAAAGCTACTTTTTAATTGTGTTAAAATAAATTAACTTATACTTTCTAGAATATATAAATATATTTATAGAAAATCATTTATTTAATTATCATACATAATCCCAACTTAGTCAATAAAATATGAAATACTTGATAGATGCCTAAAAATATATTCTTTTATTTGTATGTTTCGATGTAGTTTTAAACTATTTATATTTGGATACTTTTTAAGGGAATTTAAACACTTTTATTTTTATTTAAAAAAGTTAATAATTTTTATTTATTTATAACATTCTAAAAATTATTCATATATAAATATTTCATGATAGACATGTTGTGATATACAAGTAATCATTATTTAATATAATAGTATCATGATTTGTATCATCATTTGATTTGTAAAGATACTACAGATAAAAAGAAATGTGATAAATTAGATAATATATATGTTATTTTTGTAAAAAATTATTTCATAAAAAAGATAATTTCTGTGTTGCCTTATTATGTAAGTATTTAAGAATTACAGTATATATAAATAAAGACTTATTTAAATATAATAAATAAGTACTAAAAATGATGAGATACAATTGCATTAATTTTTTGAAAAAATAACAATAAAATCTCAGTAAATAAGGAATATATATATTTAATCATATCAAAAAAATACATAATGTTACTGCAGTTCACAAAAAAATTACTTTTATGGAGCATACATTCACCCCACTGACTTTAGTAGTTGTTGAGAACTTCAAACACATTTGTTGTACTCCTGCCACAATTGGAATAGGTTGCCCTGAAAGTTGACATAGGACCATCATTGTCAGCTTAACATTTAAATAGCTCAAGTAGCATAATTAACTGGTAAAGTGGAATTTCGGACCTACCTCAAACCTTGGCATTCATTTGTCTGTGCCAACCCTCCAATATAATTTAAAAAAATTATTTATAACTAGTTTAGTTTTAAATCGAAAATATATATTTGTATTGACCATACTAACTACTTTTAATTATTTTTTTTAGATATTTGTAAGGTCCATTACTATTTTTCCATTACTACATATTTCAGGCAGGTACTGTATATTTTTCAATAAATTTCTCAAAGTTCTCTTTATATAAAAATATAATTGAGCTTAATATAATTGAGCTATATTTCAATTTACATTGTTAGTTTAAATGGGCTGTCATTATATGGACTACTTCTGAGTCGACCATACATTTGCCTCAACCGAGGAAGTCCTTATGTAGCTCATAAACCCATGGATGGCTCGATCTAGAGCAGGAGCATGACAAAGCAGTTTGTTGAAAGCCTCAGCAATCCATTCACCAGGCAGAAAGGACAATGTGAAAACCTGCCTGAGGAATCCATGAGTCATGTGGTCATTTTTGTACCAATGTTGTAGATTGCATGATTCCTGGATGTGCCTATACATGGCTTGCCCACAGTGAAAGTAGCAGCCATATATCAATGTCTGGAAAGGTGTCTCACATGGCTTTCCAAAGACCTAATTAATGGTGTGTTAATTTGCATTAAATATTATCAAGTAAATGTAGCAATATATTAAAATGATTAATGGTCATTAATCTAATGAAATAATTTTAATACTTTTTGAATTAAATATGAAATTTTAATATCTACTGTAGTTATTTAATATGCTTATTAAATATTATATATATAATATGATCATCGATTTGTGTTGCATGCTCTCTCACTACAAACACTCTGCTAATCATATATCCATTTATACTACAATTTGATGTTCTAAACATTAAATAAAAAACTATGGGAGTAGAGAATAAAATGATAATTCAAAAAATCCTATGCGTACATTATTTATTTTTGAATGCAATAATATTAATTATAAAAAATTATCAATAATTTAAAAATAATGATAGTATTATACATATATATATATGTACTATAAAAAAAAAAATTCTTAAAAAGTGCAAATTTAACAATATATATTATAACAAATTATACCACTTGGTATGTTTGGTTACTTTCTCATCTACTGATAACATTTAATAACCTTTCTTGAAATCCTCCATGCGGTTAATTAACTAATTGATGTGCCAACTCTAAAATGTTGCGGTAATTATTCGTTTTCTTCAATGACATTAAAGTGAACAGCAATGGGACTTGTATGAGTTCATTGTTTGCCTTAATGAAGGCGTGCATGCTCAACAATTGTGTAAATGGCTGTTTGACAAGTTTAAATGTGCTTGTAGACAGAAACAGTCAAGCAGAAGTAGCTTTTTTATGTAATATTAATTTATATAAATATTAAAAGATTATTCTATATGTCAAAGTAGCAAAGGTTATTGTTAAATATGTTTTCACTATAGAAAGTGGTCAAATACATACTATTAAATTAGTGTCTATGTATATAATATGTCAATGTACGTTTTCTCTTATGGATGTTTTCTCTGGTTTCCATCTAGATATTCATAATTATATTCTTCTTTCATATTATAGACATGTCATACATAGTATATTTTGCTCAATATTATTTTTAAAAAGCTACAGTAAACTACCTTATATCAATAGTTTCTTTAATAAGCATGATTTCTTTAAACACAGTAGCAAGCAAAAGAAAGTAGTTTGAAGTGTCATTAATGTAATGAAGTAGTTATCATGGAGAGTTCATCTCCAGATATTTATATAATTCATGGTGAGGCACCATGATTATGCCTTCTTGATGAAAGGTGAAAGCTTGTTTTTTGTGTATTAATTGTAATAAACTTTGAATTTTATTGTGGTTTTTCTTTTGCAAGGTGCTGAAGTTTCTGGATGGAATTTTGTGTCACCCATTTTAACTTTCCTGACATACTACCTGTAAACATATTTCCCATTATAACTTTCATATATTCTTTTTTATTATCTAACATTGCTGTTTACACAATCTCCCCACATGCTTCACCTCTAAGTGATGATGTAGAATTTGGTGACACTTTACTAACAATATGTTTGTTACATATGTTTTATGAGATATGTTAATATAGTAAAAACTTCTGTATTGTATAACAGAACTAGAATAGTACTAGTAAAATGACTTGCAGTGTAAAAAAGATACCTAAAAAAAAGTAGTCTAAATTGATTGACTGCAGTTGATGCCAATATAGATTTTCTAAAATTCCCAAATTGTTACCCCTAGAGTTTATTAATTAGGAATTCTGGGAAGTCAGTATATATGTAAATTAAAACAACACAAGGAAATTAATGGAGACAAAAATTGAAGATGCAAAATTTCTTCGTTTTATTATGACACTTAATAAATGTAATTTTCTATATGTATTGTAATATAGTTAGTAGATTAATTAGGTAAGATATTTTAGCACCAATCTCCCAGTTATCTCAATGGTTTGTAACTTGCCATTAAACCAGGCATTGTTTTACATTTAAAGGAGCCATGGTTGACCTCGCACCACCGCAAATAGAAACTGACGAGTCCTCGGAAGTCCTGAGTGAGGACGAGGCTGCTCTCTACGATCGGCAGATTCGACTCTGGGGCCTCGAGGCACAGCGCCGGTTGCACAATGCTCGAGTTCTCATCGTCGGTATCAACGGCCTGGGCGCTGAGGTGGCCAAGAATGTTGTACTGGCTGGATTGCATTCATGCACCCTGGCGGATGATGTTGTGGTTGAACGGGATCACATGAGCACCAACTTCCTCCTGCCAAGGACGGCTCTTGGGCGTAATGTGAGTACTTTGCAATAGTGCATGTTTATAATTAGTAAGGTAATGCGGGTTATATAAGTAATTGTTGGGTGCTGCCTTTTTATCAACAGAACTCTTATGTGTTCAAAAAATTATTGTAAAAGTTGTTTGACATAGTTTAGCTTTATTGTTGTGTTTCGTTAATTAAAAATAATTAAATTATCTTCTGAATATTACTAGTATTGATGATTATATAAATTTAATAGTTCAGCCAGTACTAGTTATGAGAATTATTTCTATGTGTCAATTATAATTAACAGTGGTGAAATAATGTTTTACTATTATCAGGCCTCGTATTTTTCTGGTAATGTTCGGAAATCTGGCTATTTAAAGGGAATTTTAATGCGATTCCTATTATATATATATATTCCTATTCTTATATTATATAATTTTAGATAATATTTATAGACCGAAGTCAAGATAAGAACATCGCCCAATTTTATTCTAAATGATATAATTTCTGGATAAATCGTTTTATCGAAACAGTATGGTTAGTCCAAAACTATGTTCAGTTTCACCATCTCAAGTCCCCTCCCCCCTTGTCATAGCGCGCCGACGCAGCTACGGATCGTACTCAGGCCCTCAACCCCAAGGTCCAGGTCAAGGCCATCACCAACTTCCCCTCGACCGAGGAGATCGTAAACGGGGACTACGATGTTGTGGTCTGCTGTCTGGACACTTGTCGGGTCGACGCCTACAACACGATGCTCCAGCTGAGCACAGCCTGCCACAAAGCGGGCATCCAATTCTTCACCGGGCAGGTGTTCGGCTATCACGGGTTCGCCTTTGTGGACCTGCAGAAGCATGAGTTTGTTGTGGAGGAGAAGACACTGCCGCCGGCCAAGGGGCTTCACAAGGGACAAGAGGCGGCCGAGGCTGAGTCTGTTGTCGTTAAAAAGGTGAACATCCAACACCCTTGATAGTTGATTCTAGAAGTCGTATAGTCTTGGAAAATGTGTGATTCAATGATTCTCATTCGGTTTTTTCATTTTAATCTGCTGTTATAGTTTGTTTAGTTTATTTTCCTTATTCAAGTAAATGAAGATAATTTCTCCAAAGGCATGACATATTTTTGTGGATTTTGTTTAAATATTTTAAATTAAATAATTCAATTGAGTTACACAGCAGTCAAATTATCAGTTGAACTGTTTACTTCTATGATTGAATCGTAGTTTGCCTTATTTTAACTATAAACTGCGATCTTATAATAGTATGTTCAACGGTGCTCTCATTTGTTTATGATGTTTTCATTTTTAGCGCCTTGATATACTAGCAATAATCATATTATTAGTAAACCTTAGCAAATTAGTTTTTTGAATTCATATTTCGATATTTAAACCTGATTGGGATAAACTACGACCACACCTTGTCTCCTGAAATTCGATGTTTTGTTTGATAATGTAAACGGCTCTGTGTTAGTTCGGCAAAATGTCACAACATTAGAATATCCTCAAAATTTTGACATGTTTTTCATAAGTTATGCTAATTTGAATTAACACTTGTTAGCTGATTCTTACAATAATTTATAATGAGCTACAGTATTGTTTTCAGGACATGTCCTTCGCAAGCCTGGAAACTGTTCTCTCCAACAAAATTCACACAAAGGATTCGCCCAGCACGAAAAAACGTTTGAAGTTGCTGTATCTTATGCAAGGTAAACTAAACTGTTATAGAATGTTGTACTTCATTGTTCAATTTTTAAGGTGTCGTTATTTTAAATATGTACAATTCCATAATTACAACTTATTAATTCCTAATTCAAAACTTGTTTGTTTGTTATTATTATGGTATTTGTAAATATATTATTTAACTATTTTTAATTGATACTCTACTAATAATTTACTAAAATTGTCTCTACAGTCTTTTAAACAGTTTTTTTCCCGCTTTTTCCATCCCATTCCTCTCAATAATGGTGCTAGTATTATAAATCGAATGTTCTAAAGAAATCAATGTTTGTCACTATTTATTATGAATTTTACTTCTGTTGATCACAGGTAACACATCTTAGAGAGTAAATATCTTGGTAGACCAATCTGAATGGCACATGATACCGTAATCTCTTTCCGAAATGACCTTAGTTATCGTTCATATAAATAAAATAAATGATAATAATTGGTCAAAAAACATAAAACATTTTCCCTATATATTCTCTCTCTCTCTCTCTCAAGTTCTGCACCGGTTCGTGGCTCAGTACAGCCGTGCCCCCTCTGAGGAAGATATCGACAGCTTGGTTGACATGTGGATCGCCTTTGGTCAGGAGACTGGTCTCGATCCAGACTTGCTCGCTTCCACTGATCTTGAGTAGGAGCGGCGTTTGTTGTATTTTGGACAATGGGGGCTTTTTCTATTTAATTCAGTGTATGAAATGGGTTACTGGGGAAACAAATTTACCAATTTTATGGATGCCCGAATTATGCAAAAATCGTTACTCCTGTAGATAATGTAATAATTCTAATATTTTTTAATAAATAAAATTCAAAAACAAAACAATTAATTCTCAAAAAAATTATTTCACATAAATATTTTCTATTATATTAAAGACCAACTTTTAATATTTATTACTATAAAAAAATTTGATGAACTATATTATTTTTATGATCTTCAAATTTTATCCAAAACATTTGTTTTACATGCATTTCTTAAATTTCATCATAGCTGTAAAATAAGAGTTGAAATTTAAACTGTTTTTATTAATTTTAAATCTGTGTTTAGTTTATCTTGCTATCTTATCACTCCAGGCCTGTTTTACATATTGTATTGTAAACATTTTTTAAATTAATAATTCTGGTATGATGATAACATTTTATTTTCAGGGTTGCCAGGCGTCCGGATTTGGTGGAAAATACTAAAAATGCGATAATATTATTAAGGAGATACCCACCTACCCCCTGATCTTCATAGAAGATATTCAAGAATAACAAATGATTTTTTTCGTGTGATAAAGACTTAAATTTTAAAACAATTTACTGTATAATAAATCAGATTTTTAATACATTTATATGCATTCTTAACTTTAAAATACCAACATTTTTGGCGCTTCGCTGAACGCGTAGCCATGGGCACCCATTGATATTGGACCGTACGGATTGTAAATTTTAGACGTCTGGTCTGGCAACTTTTTTTTTCATTACTCTGGGGTATGGTCTTGAAAAGTTGTATATCCGTTATAAAATTTTAGAAACAGTCGTTTTGATAATTTCTGGTCCTTTTTATATTTTTTTGTTTTATGGTGGTTTTGAGGAATGGTTTACTGTTGTACTACGTGATCATATTTATACCAACCAGCCATATTATATGCTTTAATCTTCCATTTTCCAGGCTGAGTTGTCTCCCAAGTCTTCCTGCTGTGAACGCCATTATGGGCGGTCTTATTGCACAGGAAGTTATTAAGGTAAAATGTGCAATATTTTCTTGCTTTGTGGTTTGTACAAATTAGCAGAAAAGTTAATTAGTATATTTATATTTCTGTAATTTGTTTTATGTTAGTCTTGAGTCTTCATTTTTATCAGTTTTTATTTTAATATGATAAAATGCACAAGTTTTCAATGTAACACAGTGTAAGTTACTTTTTCGAGTATGGGAAGTCTTCAGTCTAGTTTAAAGTAAAATTACGTCGATTCGATAGCCTTAATTATGCCTGTATATTTGTTCAATCTATTATAATTAGCAATACAAGCTTTTTAAGAAATAATTAAAAATGTTATGTTTAAGTAGGTTAACTTGCTTCTATGTTACAGCTTTGTTATGTGTGTTATCTCGTATATACCAAAAATATGTAATGTCCGTATAATTTTATTATAACCGGATTACACTGTACAAGGTTCATAATTTAGAATTAACATTTTGATATCAGTGTTTTCAACCGTTGTATTTAACGTCTATTTCGTGGCATGTTTTGAAATTGTTTGTTGAGAAGTCATATAAAAGTTCTTTTAGTCTAGTAATGTGATTTTGCTTTGCATTACTGTTCTTGTTGACATATTTCACTTTTTCTATAAAATGCTTGCTTTTACATGGTAAAAACATTCACAAAGTTTTCATATTCAGTGATAATAATAATTTAAAACAAAGGAAGTTAAAACGGTAAAAAAACTCAATATCCTGAATGCAGAAATGATATTAGTTCTCTTTATCAAGTCATAAGTTAATTTTATTAAAATACCATAACAACTACTGAATCAAAAATACAATGCATTATTATGCATTCTTTTGTTATTTACACGGCTGTACTTTTGTGGTGGATAGCTGCTTTGTATATGTATACATTTTATCGATTTTGATCTTTGTATCTGTCTGGTATTTGCTTGTAATTAGATTGTTGAGATGTGTTTTTATATATATATCAACCTATGATTGGCTGATGATTTTTCGCATATTATATTTAAATTAATAATAATCTGTTAAACCCTTTTTGTAATATTCACACCATGATATTTATGCCTTCTTGATGAAAGGTGAAAGCTTGGATATTTTGTATTAATTGTAATAAACTTTAAATTGTATTGTGGTTTTTCTTTTGCATTCCTCAAAGTGACAATACTTGACTTTATTTATCATAATTTAAATATGTTCAAATTACATATAACCGAGCAACATTAAATATTGCATAATTAAAACAATACTATAATTCAACAAAATATACATTGCAGAACATGCGAATTTAGATAACACGTGAGAAACACATGCGTATTTAGATAAAACGCGAGAAACACATGCGTATTTCGATAAAACACTGAGTCTTTCGACAAACACATGCGTATTTAGATAATACACGAGAAACACATGCGTATTTAAATAAAACACTGAGTCTATCGAGAAACACATGCGTATTTAGATAAAACTCCGAGTCTTTCTACAAACATATGCGTATTTAGATAAAACTCTGAGTCTCGACAAACACATGTGTATTTGGCAATAAACAGTGTGTTTTACAATAGATACAGAGTATTTAATTTTGACCTCTCTCGGTCGCAGCATACCCAATCACCATTGTATGCTGTGTTGATAACCATACCGACAATATCAAACTGTGGCAATAGACAGCGGAACTTACTTTCCTTCGAGTGAGAAAGATCTCTTTTGGATATGGTATATGATAGCATTTCAGTCCTCTGGATAAGATAGATTCCATTATGATGACTCAGCACCGAATCGTACATTCTTAGCACAGCATAATCGATTTTAATGAGACGGAGGTAGTTTTGTCATTCCCGTCCCCACATTGTTGATGACAGAACTCCGGTTTCCTGCGGTAAAATCTAAATCGAATATCGGTTTGATTTAGCATATATTTTCCTCGTGTAAGCATATCCAAACAAACCGGTCCGTAGAATTCAGCTGTATTTCCGGTATTTGTAAAGTACCCAATTCATTTTGCAGGAGCTGTGTTGGTAACCAAATGCATCTTGTGGCATCATCTCTAAAAATATCCTGATGCAAACAGTTGACACTTTTTTGAATTCTCAACAAACAAAAGAAGATTATTGAGATAGGCCTTCATATTAAGATAGTCCTTCATTCAACTGCTTATCAACAATCGTTAGTGATACATTAGAGAGTAGACTGTGCAATGCATAAAGTTGTTAACGTGAAATATGTATTTTGCTGTAATTTGTTATGTTTTGCAGCGAATGAATAGAGCTGTATCGTTGAGATCAATATATTCATCAGCTGAGCCAGAAATAGAAAACAGTGTAGCTGTTGTCCAACACATTCTTTTACCGGTCGAGAGGAAAACAAATCGACCTCACTTTTATTCATGGCAATATCGATTTTTATTGAAAATGTAGACAGCGATTTTCGATCTTGGTCTTATTCTTCTCCTGCAAATTTAACTAGCGCTGATTAAGTGTTTTCGTTTTGTTTATAAGCTTTTCTCCCTCGCCAAGGTAGTTCAATTCTTTCGGTTGGTAGTATTATTTTTGATAATTTTTTAAATATGAACAATAGTTTGTTTATAACTTACCCCCCTGCACCCCCTACCCCCCCTAATCCCTTAACCCCTTAACCCCCTAC
>JAUZND010005581.1:0-11139 GCA_034780555.1 Coelogynopora nodosa
GGGGTGGGGCGCGGCATTTATAGTGTAATTGTAGCTATGACAATTTGTCAAAAATCGATAATATTCTAAAAGTGACCTTTCTTCAATCAATGTGGTTCTGTTTGTGTGTTGTGCTTGGCTGTGTTTGATAGAATTAATCCTTTAGTTCTTTAAACATAATTATTTGGTTCTTCTAACCCGGTTTTACCCCACAATTACTCCATCGAAATATTAAAAGAAATGGATGAAAGAGTAGCCTAAAAAAGATTCCACAATAAGGAATTTTTAAAATAAATTTAGTAAACAAATATAAAAAAACGTTGACACTATGAAATAAAAGTTTAATTTTATTCATAAAATGTATAGATAATTATTTACACATTTAAAGTTATAGGTCATACTGTCCATAATTGCTGCGCATAAACTTGTCATGTTAGCCTACATTAAAACAAAAAACGCATAGTTAAATATCACAGACTTAGCATGTAGGCCAAGCAATTAAATTATATATTTTAAATGTTGATACAATTTAATTTAATAAAAAGTTCATCTAATTTATAGCCGACCTACTTCAGTTTGGTTGGATCTCATGATATAAAATTCACAGAAATCCACCCAACCTTAATATAAATGACATTTCAAAATACAACTAACTTCACATAATACAACAGAATGTTACATTATGTATAAAAAATGTTTCAGTAATATTTACAAGCACAATAAAGGTCACCGGTGAACATAAACGAAAACACAATCACCAGGTAATCATGTTGACACAAGACGGAAATAACGCCAACAGCAACTATAACTACAATAATTAATTACCACACAGAAAATACGATTCAACAACAGTCGTTAATTGAGAAGACACACGTACAGAGTCCACAACAACGGTGTCCAACACTACACTACACAAGAAGATGGTAGGGAAGAACAATGCCACTAATTGCCCCCACAGACACCCATTGTACTCCGCTTGTTGAAAGTCCATCAAGTAAGAAGAGATCAGGCCCACCACGCCCTCTCTCTCTCATCTAACTGAGAAGAACGGAGAGGAGAGGCGAGGGTTGAGCTGGAATAATTGTTTAATGAGACAGGCGGAGACGTCACATTGGAGGTGAGGTGCCAATCATCCGAGATATCCTGAGAAACAAGATCAGATGATGAGACTGCCAGTAAAGTGGTCTCGGTTCTGTATAGATTCTGCTTGCTTGTAAACATCGGCAATGACGGCTCTATTCATGATTGTGGTCTGGTGGCGAGTTGAAGATGTTAACAGTAAGAGTTGAATAAGTTGTTTGAAGTAACACTAGGTTGAAACTATCAATGTAAATCGTGTTCTCATTGAATTATAATCAAAGGTTAAGATACAATCCGATCGTATGTGTAAATAAAAGTTAATCGCATCATCATCTTCTTATTGGAAATTGTCAGTAAATAAGAAAGTAGTTCAATACAAAAATAACACGATGATAATGAGCGAAATATTTGTTTAAACTTTAGAAATCCTCTCCCTCACGCAATCCATATTTTCAATGGTTTTACTATAATATATAACGTATTATCATTAACTGTAGTTGGTTGTTACTGTTGATAATTAATGCTACCAATACATAAATTCGAATAGAAGTATTATATAAGAAAGACTAAACAACATTTTTATTCAATATCAAAGTTACTATTTTGTCTCGTATTTATACATTATTAAATATCTTCATCTAGCTTCCTACATACTCATCGTTTGATGTATTTTAGTAACTTCAAATTATATGAAAGATTATTAAAGTTATTATTAATAAAATTTTATATTACATATTTATATTTATTGTCTCGATATAATAATATACTGTACTTGAGGAGAACATTTTGATTCATCACATTGGTCAAAGTAAGAATAAAAAAAATATTTTCAGAACTTTTCTTTTTTTAAACAATTTCAACATTAATCTTCAGTTAAAAAATAATCTAAAAATATGACTATTTACTTTGTAAATTTAGAAAATCCAACAGTTCACGGCTCAAATAAAAATATAAATAATGAGAAATATAATAAAGTTGGTGGTTAAACGATGACGCTCCATAACTTCGAAATAACATAACGTCGAACATAATATTATATAACATGGATATTTAAGATTTTATTAAATCTAAAAAATATAGTAACTTTAACATAACATCCAATCATAATACATCAATAATATTTCAAACTTACAGTTAAAATTCTTTGACACTGTGGCTATGTTATTATTTTGTGGACGATTCTATGTTATGAAGCTCCGACATTAAGACTAGTTAAGCAATTTTGTCAGACATTCGCACGATTGTTCGAGGTTACATGAAGACAGGGATTCCACACTTTTAAACCAACATAATTTTAGGATATTTTAGGATATTTTAAGGATATCTTCAGGTTTTTTTAAGGATATTTTAGGATATTTTTCAACTTTTTTTTTGTATATTAGATTATTTAAAGACAATTTTAAGCTGTTCAGCATTACTTAGTCATAACTTTTGTGAATTAACCAAATATAAGTTTTTTTTATTCTCTTTAGTATTTTTTTTCTAGACCACAAATTATTTTTAGGATATTTTAGGATGATTTTGTGGATTTTACCAAAATTTTAGGATATTTAGGAGTCCCTTAAAATTTTAGGAGCGTGGACACCTTGTGAAGACCCCCCCCCGTGCCCACATAGTAGCACCCACCTTGCACCCCCTGCAGCATGTCCCGCGGGTTATAGGGAAGCTTGCCCGGCCTAAAGGTCACATCCCGGTCCACAGGGTCCTCCCACGTGGGCCCCAGAGGGAGGGGACAGCCCCGCACTGCCGGCATGTAGGAGAGCCAGCGCAGGAGGCAGGTGACACCGTCGAAGTCGTCCTTCACCACCTCGTGGGAGACCCCGTTGTTGGCCATGATCTGCACGCCGCCCAGCTGGTTGTTGCTCGAGTAGACGTCGCGGCCCAGAACCTGTTAGTGGAGTGGAGTTGTGGTCACACGCTCTTGGGCATGAAAGGGTGGGATTCGATCATTATTGTGTCGAACTATAGGTATTATACGACAATAATAAGATTATGATACACGTCTTTCGGCAAAAATTATACCATACAATTACACTATTAGATACAATATAGCATAATACAAATAATGAAAACAAGTATATGCGATTCTTACATAATAATATAACATAATTACATACATCGACGTAGCATTGTAAATTTGATGTTATACCCGCTTTTGGTAGATGTTTTGCTCACTGTTTCTAATTACTACGTATTAACAGCCAGATAATTAGAAGTAGCATGACAAAGTAATAGATCTTAACACTAGAACAGCCGGATATTCGTTATACCTACAAAAGCGAAACCAGACAATTGACGATTTTGATTTTGTATATTAATAATTATAATAACACATAAAACTATGCTATTATACTTTCTAATTTATAGTTTAGTTATATATTTTTGGTGTATATTTTCTATGTATGAGTTTTAGTTAGTTATTAACCCAAACTTAATTAGTACCAACAATTTGTTTTGTTTTCTCGTGACATATCTATATTGGGAATTAGTTGGCAAAAGTGTTTTAAATGTTTCTTGTACTTGCTACATGGACATTAAGATTTAAATCATGGTAGTGTGTTCAGAAATTCAATTACACAAAATATGTTCTCATGCTGGTCAGAGCTTGAATGATACTTATTGATTGTTTGGCACAACAGAAATCACGTATTGATTGATTGCAGTAAAATTAAGTTTGGACGAAAAAGTATAATGATATTATATTATATTTAGGGTTTTACAGAAATCAAGACAACATTTTAAAATAGTCATTGCTGTTAACAGTGGAGACTTGTCAATCTTTTTTAACAGTGAAAACTGGTAGAACAACGAGTCATTAATTACAAAGAATTCCTCACGAGAGGTAAAACTATTTGACGCATCCCAGGACGATATGCGGCAAGAGAGAAGAAGATAGCGCGTACCTTGTTAAGTGCACCTGCCCCGGTGAGTATGATATGCGAGGTGTCCACCTGGATACAGCGTTGTCCCAAACGGACCAGATAGGCCCCGATACCGATGGCTCTACACGTGACCAGACTCATCGTCACGATCTCATTGTAGGCCTGAGAGGACTCGCCCGCTATCAGACCCGAGCCACGCAGGTTTTCCACACCCAGGCCTTCCTCACGACCTGGCATAGTAGGTACACGAGGGGGGCAGAGGGGTGTTAGTTTGATTGGAAAACTTGTTACTGACTTCGCTGTTAAGCTTTCAAAGATATTTTCACAATCACTTCCGAACTCACAATATTATATAGTTATCGTATGACAATCTTAATAATTATATATCGTAGATTTTTCTAATTATTATTGATTACAAGCATCAGCGATAATTAGAAAACAAAGATTTCCCAATAATTTTTGAAAGCTATAATATGACTTCTCTTGATAATGAAAAGATATATCCACTTGAAAATAGAAATTAATTAGTTAGTATAGAATGATTTTCATACGAAGAAAATATTTGTTTTTTATTATTTAACTCGATTCGCTCATTTGATAGCAACATTCAATATAAAATAATAGAACAGGCTTGAGAAATCAATATTTAATATGTGTGATATTTGGAGCTGCAGTGTGCGTGGGTAATTGTACGATGAAAAATGCCCAATTTAACCAATAAACACCTATTGTAGATGAAAATCGATAAATATTGATCGTTTTATATATCGGCGAGATAGACTATAACACAGTAAAGAAATTAATATTGTATGTACAAAATATATTTTAATAAAAAAGAAGAATGATAAGGGAGTTCATATCTATCAACTAGATACAGAACTGCCAAGTCACAAAGTCAATGAAGGAGAATAGAAAAAGAAGCTCTTGTAAGGTGTCAGCTGAGGTAATTAACTTTAGACATATTCTTTTCAGTGCTTCATAGGAATGCCAAGTTATTAATATATCCGTTAAAGTATTGTGCGACAATTGAACACTTGAATTTCGCTTTAATTTGATACACTTGATTTGACGTGTTTGACTTGTTATTTACGCATACGATTAAAATCAAACAGCAAAATGATTTGTTAATTGGAAATCTCTCTGAATTATTTATGAGATAGATAATATATTCCAACTATCTATTTATATATAGAAACAGTATAACGTTTAACATGCTTGATAACAATGAAAATGGGATATACTGTTTTCTATTAATTTATATAATATGCAAAAATATATCATACTAATCCTATATTGAAAATTAAGAAGCAAAAAATTATTAGTACAATATGCGTAGGATAGGAATATGAAAGCATGCAAAGTCCTCAGCAGTTGCTTCTAAATGATTTAATATAAATTATAAATCTGATAAACACATAACTGAAACTCTACAAAATTAAAATCCTACAAACAACAATGGCAGCCCCAAACCAGAAAATAATCAGAAGAAATTCGCTTCGCTTAAATCTTTTATACACAGTGGTGGACTTTGAGTACAATGTAAATGCGCATGACTGCACTGTAAAGCTAGTAAGCAGATGAAGATGAAGGTAAGTTACCGATGATGTCGACGACCTTGTATCTGACCTCATCGCCCTCTTTGATTGCTTCACAGTAGACAGAATTGCTGGCGCTGGCGATCTGATACTCTTCCGGTGAGAGATAGAGGTACTTGAAGCCCTGAGAAGAGAAAATGATAGTAACTACATATTAACATTAGTAAACATTTATAGTAATTCATAATATTACTGAATACTATTTTATACTACTTAGAAAATTTATAGTAATATAGGCCTTTTACATAGTTTATTATTATACAGAAAACTTTGTTTAAATAATATAATATTTTAACAGATATCAGTCGACATAACCATATTTTCTCCATTATAATAATAAAAAAGAATATTCATTCAAGTATGAAAATGCACTACATCGTGTTTAGGACTCTATAAAAAGACGTATAATTCAATGACTAAAACGAAAACTAATTAAAACATCGAATATGGCTTTTAATGTCAATTTTCACCGTCTATTTTTAATAAAAAACCGTCACATTTTAAAAATGGCAGTTATACAGTTAAAGGGTGTACATGCGGTCCAAAAGCACCCACCCTTCATGGATGCGTCACTATCAAGTCATGTTACACTCATTACTCATTACAATATTAGACCCAAAAAAATAATTATACCAAAATAATATAAATAAACAAGATCAGAACACGACTTGACAATGGCGTATCCATGAATGTTGGGTGCTTTGAAACCGCATATACACCCCTTATAAAATGTAATGATTTAAAAAAAATTAAAAATCAACGGTCAAAATTTGACATGAAAATGCCCTCTTCAAAATGTGTGCCATTTGGGGAGAGTATAGCCTCAAAGTATCTACCATTTTAAATGATCAAATTCAAGTATCCATCTTAACTAAAGACAGAATACTGAGAAGAGAAGATACGGATTGGTCAACCCGACAGCCAATCACCAGTTCGCACACACCTTATCCGGATTGTCGACATCATTCCAGGCGACCCTGAAGATATGCTTGACCTCCTCGGCCAGCCCGATCCTCGCCCCACTGTTAGCGCTGATGTAGAGCCGGGGTATCCGCTTCTCTCGAGCCCGCTCTGAGGCCTTGACGAAGAGGAGGTCCTCCTGCGGCCCGAAGGAGCCGATCTTGAAGGTGATATCGTTGCTAATGACAATGATGTCGCGGCCCGCGGGGAACTCTGGTGTGCGCAGGGTCATCTTCCAGGCTACCATTCCGATCTGGGGGGGGGGAGTTGTCGAGGGGGAAGGAGTAATGATTGCAGGAGATTGGTGGCTCAAACAACCAAGAACGTCAGGCTTTTCACTTGATACATTATTAGACCATGTTTTACCAGATTGATATGGTAAGCATTTTACAATATGTATATCACAGATTCTTCGAATGATAAATAAGAATCGAAATTCTGTTCATCAGCGAACTTCTTTCTCAGTGTCATGAAAAACAAAATAATATTTCATTTATCGAGTTTATTTAGCCCGCAAGTGTGTTAGTTTGGAAAGTCAAAATCTGCATTATTAAGCTTGAAAATTGCTATTTGGAAATTTCCTTAACTATACGCAAATTGTAAAACTGTAAAATTAAATTAATTTCAATCAGATTTACTTTTAGATACGGTGATATCTCTTTTAAAGTAAGAAGCTAACTGTTTTTTAAAATATATTTAAATACGAATTTTCGAAATTATTCTGTTAAAAGAGTCTAAAACTCGACTTATAAATTAATCCACCTTAAAACAATATATTTGACATTTAAAGTTGAATCGAAGTCAATACTGTAAATATTAAAATTTTAATAAAGTTTTAGAAAGTAAATTATATTTCTAGAAAATAATTCTTCCAATGATTAGAGCACTATTATTGTACTTCCGAAAAATACATTCTGAATTCATGTCATACTTGATAAGATCAAATAACACAAATGAGTTAAATTAAGTTGCTACACTCTCTTCATAATTCAATATTTTTGTTAAAATAATCCCACTTGTGTCACAAGTCGAGGGGTATATTACAGAGGTTCTATACAAGATTCTATGAAACGACATTGACAGGCCAACTCACGTCATTGATGCCGGGGGTCCTCTCAATTTCCGCCAAGTTCCCCTGCTCATCCAACACCAGCTCCACATAGGTCATCACCTCCCGTGGACAGGTCCCTCCCCCCTCACTGTCCACCGTGGGCCGGTGCAGCTTCCACAACTCCTCGAGCGACTGTTTGAACAGGTCGGGGAAGTCGTACACGTAGGTGGTCCCGTTGTTGTGCGCCTGTGTCGCGTGGGGTTGGTGGGATGGAAGGGTGGAAGGATGTTCAGCCTCAGAATGTGTTTTCAAACGATCACTTTGAGAATAGGATTTAGTAGAAATATACGAATTAAAAACCCACGTTTAACAACCCCTATCCATAAAGGTTTAATGCCCCAGGAACCAACATCCCATTTTGTAAAGATAATGATATATAATTATAATAAAAAGAAATTGCATTTATAACAAAATAAAAAAGATGTGTTATTTATACAATTCATATGACACAAAGAGTGTTACAATCAGGATAATCGGGTTGTAAGTAAGAGGCACAAAATACCCGTTTTCTATCTTAATATACGCTTAGGTCTGTGTCCCCTTTATTTACCTCACACCTCTTCTTTAAGCATTTTGTGTAACATTTGAATACTTCCAAAGAAATTTAACTTCAACAACATTTTGCTACATCAGGCAATACCATAGGAAATGTAATATGTCTTTAATGTACAAATTAAAATAAATATATAAATTAATTTAAATAAAAAGCTCTTTGAAAGTAATAAATCTAACGACCAATTAATAAGGATACGTTTAGACTAAATTCAAAACCATAATTAGTTTTAACCAACCAATTCCAATTTTAAATGTAAAGACATTATTTTTAGTCACAACAAATTTTGACAAATAAAACTTGTCAATTATTTATTATGCAAAAATTTGAGCAAAAATACTGCTAAAAACTCACAGTCAATTGCAGAAAGAACAGATTCTTATAATACAAATGAAGAAGCAATGTAACTTCCAGTTTATGAATAAAAAATAATATATTGATTTTAATCCTGTATTCAACACCACTATCGTAAGTCAATTTATTGATTTTATGGCTGTATTCAACACCACTAACGTAAGTCAATTTATTGATTTTATGGCTGTATTCAACACCACTAACGTAAGTCAATTTATTGATTTTAATCCTGTATTCAACACCACTATCGTAAGTGAATTTATTGATTTTATGGTTGTATTCAACACTACTAACGTAAGTCAATTTATTGATTAATATGTGTATTTCAAATTGTTGCTAGTTGCCCTATTTCCGCATTCAAATTCACATATTATTATAATGAGCTACTAAAATCCAACACTACTCAAGAGGTACCGCTTCTAAACGTATTGCACTTGGCCTAGCACCTCACCTGGAACCTCTTCATCTGCAGCAGATTCTTGGGCATATAGGGCAGGTCAAGCATGAGCCCGTGCAGCTTGCCCTGTCGCCCGCCGTAGGCGTTGAACTGGATGGTGCCGGTGGAGGTGTCGTAGACCTCTTTGTAGGTGCTGATGTCCAGGTAATAGCCGCTCTCGTTGGTCAGGTAGAGCCGGATGGGGAACCGGTTACCCGACTGGGAGAGACGGATGGTCAACTTGAGCTCAGCCTGAAGCCAGCCAGCCAGACAGACAGACAGACAGAAAGGAGTCAGTGAGATTTGTGGGCATAATTCAGGGTATTTCTGACAATATTCATCCACATTATTGTGGCAAAAATCTATCAAGAATAGGCTTACATAATATACTTATTATACAAAATAGTCTATTTAGTGTATTAGGAAACACAAATTATATTCATTAATGATTCCAATTCCTATTATAGTTTAACGTGGCAGAGGTAATTATCCCCATTCAACCACAATGACTGCGCTTATGAAAAAAATATTTAAATTATAAAAAATTAAGATCGATTTCATAAATAATGCTTTCAATTTTACATTCATAAAATTACCCCATACAAATATTTTTTATTTAAATTGCATGATTTTTCCATGTTTTTCATAACTGTATGAATCCTGATAATGTATTCTAATCTATTTTGATGATCATCCTTATAAGCTTGGTGCATTTCCAGAAATCATTAAAATAGTGTAGGTTCACATGAATTTAAAAACTTAGTCAAGTTATTTAAATAAGAACACTTTGAAGAGAAAAAAGATTTTCTAAACAATATTTTTCTTCTCAAAAATCATATTCTATATACGTGTTAGCGCTCTATTTACTATACATTTTTAGTAAGTAAAAAAGAAACCTTTTATCATGCAGTAAGTTTCCAACAGCCGTTAATACCACTACATTAGAAAACTATGAAATGATGAGAACTATTTCAATACGAAATGATTTATCTTAGACAAATTTCTACACAATGTTTAGCCAAAGTAATAGTCTTCTCTGAACTTGTATAAACTTTTTATGAAATCTCATTTTTCGGACTTAAATATTTTACGTATTAACCTGAGGTTTTTAAATATTTCAAATTTTCTAAAACATTTGACTATATCAATTATGCTTAGAAATAATATAAAATGCTTTGTTTTTTTTAAAACCATTTTTTAATATAATAATATTTAAGGATGTATATAAAGAAAAGATTATAACATTTAATTTCCTATTAACTTTAAAGTTACATGCTTTTTATTGGCTATTATACTTGACAATCATGAAATAATTATGAAAATAAAACACGTGCATTATTCAACATTATTTCAACATCACAATATACTTATATAAAGACAGTTAGTACCATAGACTTTAAATATATCACTAGACAGAACACTAAGCGCCAAACCTGCAATTTCGATTTTGGTAAACGGTAAAGGCTCTCCTCTAGAAGGTATAGCGGGCATTTTCCAAGTAAAAATGTTATTTTTTATATTTTATATCTCAGGAACTACTACAGTAATTGTAAAAACCTAATTTGGCCCAAAGGTAGAATTTTGATAGAGCTATTAAGTAAATTAAGAATTATGTCACATTTCTTGATAGTTTTTAAATTGTGATTGAAAGAAAAATTTCATGTTTTAACTATGTGAAATGATAGGAATAAAGATAACTAATTTGAACACAATTTATACAAAATAATAATTAAAATGAAAGCTTTTTAAAATCTAATTGCATAAAAAGATTATTTTATGATCTTTCCACAAATCTATAATATTATATAATACAGTATTGCAATAGTTTTTTAAAACAAAGGAGGGAATAAAAGCTAACACTTTTACTGTAGTTTTAAGTGGGAAAAGTGTCAAATGAAATTGTCTCTCTCTTCTACAATCTTATTGATCAGCCTACTTACTACATTCTAATTGGATGAGCATTAAACAATGGCCATTTCACTTTTCACTAACGCATAGCAAACACTGCAACAGACAGACAGGTCACGTCTAGTTACTATTCCAGTCAGGGTGTCCACACTTTTAGACCAACATAATTTTAGGATATTTTCAGTCTTTTCTAGGATATTTTAAGATATTTTAAAGATTTGTTTTGTAATATTAGATTATTTAAAGACAATTTTTAAGCAGTTCAGCATTACTTATTAATA
>JAUZND010005582.1:0-11138 GCA_034780555.1 Coelogynopora nodosa
AATATTGCCATATTTGAATTCTCCATATCGTAATCTATGAATAACAATCGATTTAGAATCAAGTATCTATGCAAAGGTGCATTTATTTCATATTTTAGTATCTATGCATGTAAATACGAATTTTTTTACGAAACGTCCTATACTTGGTTCAAACGATTTGAAATTTTAATCAAAATCAACAATCGAATTTTAAAAACCATTTTCAGTCGAACGACTGAAAGTGTAACATTTATAAAAGTGATATATAATAGTATTATTCTTACTATAAGTGAAGTTAAACATTATGATACTATATTTTTTAAGTTATTCTAAATTGTTCCTGCTTATTGAATAGCATTAGATGCATTTATTTATTGACTGAACTGTTTAAAGAAGTTTATTTGGTTTTCAAATAAACTATTATAACTTTAGAGCGATCACCTAACTAATATCTCAAAAATTTTGGAAGTTTTGGATGATGTTATTTCTGATTCCAAAAGGCTGCAAATATTTTTGAAGTAGTAAACTGAATTAAATAATTGGATTCAGATGTTACAGAAGTTAATTAAGTTTTCATAATAGCCTACCATCCGCCTTGCAGCAGTCACTATCAAAACTATCTCTGCAGAGATATGGGTTTTGTGAATGGTGTCATTGGTTACTTGCTTACAAATGCTGTGACAATAAGTTCAAATTAATGTCTTATTATTATTAAATCTATTATTAGAAAATGTAATATTTATTTATACAATTAAGAATTTTTTTATTAAAATTGATTTGCAAAAATATTACATGAAAAGTCTGGAAGGTGTTTTCCTGACGTGCAATAAAGTTGCAGAAATTAATTTTTTTCGAATAAGTGTTATAATGTTGTAGGCTTGAGATTTAATATCACAGAAGTTAACAGTAATTATTAATGTACCGATTTATTTTTACGAAACATATTTACTCACTAGACTGGTTGACTGTTTTGTCATAATTTATTATTTTATATAAATTTTTATTCACTGTCTACTTTTGCTCGCCTATAACTAACAGCTATGTAAATATTCTAAATTTCGCGTATGTCAACGTCAATCAAGTTAATTTCATTATTAATATTATTCAAAATTTAAACAATTAGTAAATTTTAATAAATACTTGTATCGTAAGATATTGAATAACTATAAAAAAATGCACAATAATAACAATCTCATTTTCTCAAGTTTGTTTCAATTTCGTTAAACACATTGAATAGGGTTTATATCATCGTTTGAACATCTAAACAGCTTGAGGGTTATTTTGATAGATATGTTCATTATAACATAAGACTACATATTAAAATTAATTTAACTGACAACGTCTTGTTTTGAATACTTAAATGTTTGTGTTATTCTTATTTCGTTTTTATACTTATTCATACTATTAATTAATAATGAAAATGTTTTTACAGGAGTTAAATATTTTTTTCGTTTATATTTTACTTCAGTTTTTATTAATATATAGTTTTCAGATTGTAGGTTTTACAATTCTAGTATATGCATATTTATAAATACTTCATACATCAATTTTAGAGGAAATAAACAGGGAATTCGATGAGAATGATTCCGGTAAGATTTTAAAATATATATTTGAGAACACTGTAAATTTAAAATATCCAAAAAACATTTAAAAAATAAATGTGTAATGTATCGAAATTAAATTATCTAAATGTGTATCAATATTTATTCGTAAAAAATACACTTTATAATTAATATTTTGTCTATGAATTATTTTACTGAAACACTCATTATGTTTATTTTTAATTCTACATTTTATGTGATATTTTTAATTTATATGTATTTTGTATGTTAGTGACGCATCTTGTCATTATTTAGTATTATTTGATTAATGCTTTTAAAATGTTATATATAATATGAATGTATATGCGTAAAATATTCCTTAAATGACGTTTACGATTTACATGTTTTTGTAAACTTGACATAAAACATATAAAATGGCTAAATATGTGTTTTTTACATTGTATTTATATTTTGTAGATGTAAAAGATATTGTATTATACTAAATTATATGAGAATTTGATATGTAAATGGATTTTATATCAGTTGAGAATTATATCTTTATATATGTTTGATAAATGATTACACAGTAAAAAAAAGCAAGTAAGAACGAAATCAACAGACAGTAAAATACAATTAGATGTACTTCCTGATAAATAAAAATAAAATACTTTCTGCAGCAATTATAACCTTTAAATGTCGACAAAATGATTAAATCGAAATATCTTTTTAGTAGATTAAAATATACATATAAACCAATGACCCTATAAGTAATAAAGTTAATGATAAAGTAAGCTAAACAAATAAAACTGTAATACTTCCTGCATTCGAATGATCTTTGAAATTGTCAAAATCGACCGGGTGACATTTTAGAGTTCAATGCTGTTTTGCGCTAAGGCAGATTTCTCAGGCTATCCATGTGGCAAGACTATTGCGAGTCTGACCAATATATATATATATCACAGCAAGAATTACATGGTACTAAATATATGACTGCATTACGATTATTGGGAGGAGGTATCGATATCAGTTTGAATAGTATTGGCTTATCTTAATACGATACTTGAAGACGACTTTGATTCCACGTCGTTCTATGTAAGGTGTTAAATGTTATAGAGTATGATGGCAAAACATGTGTTTAACAGAAGAGGGGGTGATGCGAAGAAGTGACACGAGGGGGGTTACGCGAGGATGACACAGAGAGGATGACGCGAAAACAATTAACAAAACTTGCAATAATCAATATTTAACCCTCATGTCATACGAACTATAACAATTTATAAATCTGTATTTATTAAAAATGTGTATATTATATAGACCTATGTATTATAAAAAATATCTTTTATAATATATACTGTTTTTTTTTAGATTATCGTAAAATTAATGTCATTTATGAATTTATACATTAAATATTAAATTAAATCATATGATTATAAATCCGCAAATTTTTGTTTATAATATATTTCAATTTTTAAACCAATAACACAAACATGTTGATTCATTTGACAAATATTCTTCTCTACAATTGATTGCGTGGCACTAATTTAACATTTCAATTTCTGTAAAATGTTTATGTATGTATTAAAGCTTATGTCAAGCATATATTACCCACAATTGGCATCAAATTCATATATATGTATCCGTTTCTAGGATAAGTAAAAACTATATTTTACAAAAATAAAATTACAAATACAATATATAATATATAATAAATCCATTTCAGTAATTTTTTTATTAAATGGATAGCGGTTTATATAGCATATTAATTATAGCATATTAAATAGCATATATATATATATATGTTACATATAACATTTTGTGAACTGTAATCCATATAAATATATATATTATATTATATAAAAGAATTCATAATGATAATTTGTAACTGTTTCGAACTAAAATTAATTACAATGAAACATTCAAATATCACATGGAAATTGGTTGCTGCTTTTATTTATGTTTTAGCACATTGACTCCCATTTTTACCTAATCCAAATTACATAATTTTTTTGGTAATGAGATTTTTTGATCATTCTGGAAAAGCTCCCACAAAACTGGTGCTATTATCCTGCGTGTTATGATAATCCAATTTTTTTTAGCAAGCAATGCACTATCAAGATGACATATCTTGTTGATGAATTTGGTCATGTAAATCTTGTAAAATACTTAACTGAAAGAAATCAGTATTATGTAAATGGCTCACAGTGCTTCATTTATGCATCTGTAATAAATGCAATATACATAAAGGAAACCATAGTGTTTGTGTTAGATATAATTTTTTCATTGCAATGACACCGAAAACGGGGACAATATACCTGCTAACGTTTTTCATGAAAATAGTAATTTCAACAACTTGCTTTGCAAGTATGTATATCATACTGAAATCTGTTATTGTTTTATTAATAAAAATTACAGTATATATACGTGTTTTTTTAATTATAAACATAGAATTGGTTGATTTACATTATTTAATCGTGCACCTCTCGTTTCCATTTTTATATTTCCAACTAAAGGATTAATAGGTAAAAACAATTGTTCGTTTTCATTCTTATTTGACTAAATATTTCCTAATTTTATCAAATAAAATTAATTTTTCATGCGGCATAACTGGCCAAAATTTGTTAACTGTTTGGTTTCTATTCAATAATTATTGATACGGTATATTGTTCGTTTATAATAAGTGTATAAAGCAAAATATTCAACAGATGCTAACGTTTAGATTGTCAAATTATACAGGTTTGTTATTTATCAGAACATTTGTTGATAATAGTTAATAGCAAAGTAAATTATAAATTAAAGTTTAAAAATTTATAAATAATTACGTATACTAGTTTTACTTTACTTTATTTACGTACATTACTTTATATACTTAATTGTATGCATTAAATTGAATTGCAATATAATTTTATAATAATATGATTCTCCATCTGTTATTAGATGTGATAAATAATGTATTATTTAAATAATGAGAAAACTTATTCAGTCGTCGTCTGTGTTTCTTATACATACACATTTGCATACAAGTAATGTTTCATTAATGTTGGCAAACATAGGCCTACATAACATAACTAGTTGTTACATCATCTATTTTGCTTTCTTAATTGCAATATATAGTGGGTGACATACGGTTTTAATAATCCTTTGAATAATCCTAAGCATTTTAATAAAATATAGTTTCCCTTGAGTAGCATAATGTATATAAGTAAAATAGAAAAACAAAGCCTTGCTACTTAGTTATTAAATAAAACGTAATATTTCGTTGTAAAACAACCTCTTCAGACGAAATAAGAATACAGTATTCTGATCCTAATCCTAAGCATATATTAACGTAATATAATATGTTATTAGGTACATATGAATCACTCAAAAAGATGGACAGTGCTATCTTCAGAAAACAAGCGAACGTTTTCTGTACTGAATTAAATTTTCAAACCAGAATGAAATTGTGACAGTCACTTCAGCTGTTAAAGTCAAGACTTTACCCCCGACGTCTGACTCCCCAAAATATCATTCGCTACGCTTATATTTTCCAGTACAATGCTGGATGGGCAACAGAAGTGATCTGAATGCGACAGATAGGGGTTGGGAACTATGGAATTAAACTCTTTTTCCACGTCGTACGGACTCACAAATTACGCATCAACATATTCTGAAGGTGATTCACTACACATGCAAGGGGGAATGTGATACTAAAAAATGTTCGTGTCGTCGGTATGGACTTGAATGAACCTATGCATGTGCAAGTTGCAAGGGAGAGATGTGCGCCAATTACCCAATTCTCCAGAGGAGACTGTTTGGATATGTTTCTTTTGTAATTCGTTTCAGTTCAAATCAAGTTTTAGATTTATTGACTCCGTCTAACTTTATAGTAGGTAATTTAGAATGAAGCATAATGCGGTTAGGGTCGGATGTTAATATTGGTGGAATATTTCAGGATTGTAGAATTAATTGCATATATAATCAGTTATAAAAAATTAGTACAATGTGCTGTTCATGTGAGTTGGAGCACTTATGCACTGAACGGTACATTAAAATCACCACAACACATAATCAAATAGTCCACGTACTTAACGAGGGCTTTGTTTAACATATGTGTAATGTCATATCAGTTTTGTCTGCGTTTTGATAGCGTAATGTAGTAAGATATTGTCATGATCATTGATTTTAACAGTAGAACACAGACCGATTTTGTAAAGTCGTGATTTGGAATAGAAATGTTAATGATGTTGAGGAATTTATGGCACCAGACGCCACCTCCCTACAACCGCAGTTAAAATGGAAGTTCTTTAATGGAGTAACGATTGTGATGAAATAACAAATATTGAGCTAAGCTGTGGTGATTGTAATGAAGGATGAATTGTGGGTTTGAATCGTAATGAAGATGTTTTGTAGGATAACGGAATAAGCTGCTGAATTCACATTGTTTTTTGGACAATATTTTTGATTTGTTAATTAGTAATATGTTTGCAGTCTTGCAATTTTTTTTATTCACTCTATCATCAGTGTCTATAAGAAACTTTACTTCTTTCATTAGATATCTTTTTCAGTTTCTACTTGGTGAGTATGGTTTGGAAGAAATGTATACGTGAGTTCGACTGTGTCGTTTCTCAGGTTGACAGCCTATATAGATCGGCGTCATAGTTGTCCACTGCAACAACAGCAACCTGTCTGATTTAAGACAAGTGATGCTTTTGTTAATGTTGTTTTTTAGATAGAGTGGTCATTCCGAAATAACTTCGTTAATAACCAAAACCATAAATTTGGCTCTTTTGCTTTTTATTTTAAAGAGTTTCGATGGTATAAGAAAAAATATAGAATAATAATATAATAGGAATATAATACGGATAGAACATGACTAGAATACGGATAGAATATGAATAGAATACGGATAGAATACGGATAGAATAGGAATAGAATAGGAATATAATAGAAATAGAAGAGGAATATAATAGGAATATAATAGGAATATAATAGAAATAGAATAGGAATAGAATAGGAATAGACCATAAATAGAATAATAATAGATAAAAAATAGAATAGGAATAGAATATGAATATAATTGGAATAGAATTGGAACATAATCGAAATAGAATAGGAATATATTAGGAATAGAATATAAATTGAATTTGAATAGAATCGGAATAAAATCGGAATAGAATTGAAAAAGAATTGAATAGAAATATAATAGGAATAGAATTGAGTACAATAATATGCAATAGCATAGCATTACACAATACTAAATAAAAAATCATATTATTCGTTTACTAATATTATTCATCATGTATTTGTTATTTTCATTTATACAGTTCAACCTGAAGAAGAATCAGGTAAATTCATGATTAAAATTCACGATAATTGTTGTTTTATTCTTAATTTATTTTTTATTGACTACTTTTTTCCATGTGACATAACTGTGCAAAATGTATAACTCTCTAAAATTTGCTACCAAGAATTAAAACTATTTTTGTTGGTTTATATGAAACAATTTCTGATACGTTACAGTATCCATTTATAATAAGTGTATAAAGTATTATATTAAACACATACTAACTTTAATGTTATTCAATTATACGGCTTTGTAATTTATCAGATAATTTGTTTATATCAGTTGATAGCTAAGTTGATGATAAAATCAAATTAGAAAAATTATAACTATAAAATATAAAATATAATCATTAATAATTGTTTTTATGCGATATAATACCGATTTACATATTTGCATGCACTGTGTAGAATTCCAATTTATTTTTCTATCAAATATGTATATAACTGAGCATTTGTTGTTCCTCGTGATATATACATTATATTTTAATAATGAGAATTTTTTTTAAATTGTTTAATTTTAGTATTTTAACTTAATTTATTTAAATCTATATTTAATTACCGTTGATAAATATTTTTTGTTCAATATTACGATAGATAGTAATCTGTGTTTCTTATACATACATTTGCATACAATTAACGTTTCAGTTATGTTATTTAATTAATGTAATGTCATTTAAACTAGAAAGAAAACTTTCATCAAGCAGTCTGTATAATAGCAACACATATTATGAAATGAACTAACAAGATACTGACTAAAGATGTATGTATTCGAAAGTTGATTATGTAATCTGGTGCCAAGGTAATGACATCCACCACAATATACACAGAAATTAAATATCGCAAGCGGAATTGTGTTTCGCTGCTTGTGATGGTTGAGCTCTCATGTAGGAGTACATCTATCGCTGGTTGTCAAGAACAATACAGAGTATGCGTGCGATTCCATTGAATATACCATTTGGTGGGCCGTGTGGATGGTACAATGCACTTCGTCTAGAAGGGATGTTGGAGTAACCACACGATTCTGGTACAAAATAGTCCCATATGATATGCAGAGGCTCTCTCGGTACCTCCAGAAACATACTACAGTGTCATCTGTTGCGCGACGGTTGTCCGGAAAGCCTTCCTCGATAGACTCTATAAGCCTACGCATCCCAGGGTCCAATACAGTTTTATTTACAATACGTTCCCAGGATAGAGCTGTGAAATATGAGGCATCACGCCAAGTGGCTATAACCGTCATTACTCTCTAGGTAGTATCAATACTGGATATAATGAGAGGTTTGCTAGCGCTGCATAGATTTTCGGCGATGAGTGAAGAAATGTAACATCGGTGGCGGAGTTAGTGTTACCAGGCATGTGAGCAATATCGAAGTACCAAGGAATTATTCGTTGTTTGAAGAAAAATTGGCGAGAGTTACTTATCTCATCTATAGTGTTCGATAACCGATAATTTTCACATAACGTCTCCTTCTATGTGGACAAACTGCTGTTCGGTAGAAGAGAAGAAACAAAAACCAGCGAGGGTGATTTATTCACTTCGCTTTTACACACCTTATTTTAAATTATTGAGGCTTAACATTTTTAATGTAAATCTCTAAATTGATTTTGTTCAGTATATAGAATAGGAATAGCATAATAATACAATAGGAGTAGAATAGGAATAGCATAGCAAAAGAATAAACATATAATAGAAATAGAAGAGGAATGGAATGGAATGAAACGTAATATGAATTTGTTAGGGATAGAATACGAATAAAATAGTAATAGAATATATATTTTTTAATAATATAATAAAATAATTATAATTGAATGAAATTGATCAGTATGAAATAGAATGGAATGGAATATAATGGAATTTAATTCAATTAAATACAAATTAATAGAATTTAATTTAATTAAGTAGAATTGACTAAAATAGATTCAAACAATTCATAGTATTCATTTATTTAAATATTTTACAATTAACTTCCTATTTTCAATTATATAGATGAATCTCACGACCAAATTGGTAAATATACCTTATTAACATTGATAATAATTTGTTGTTTTCGTTCTTAATATATTATAAGGTATTGGCTCATTTTATTATTCTTTTGCATGCGAAATAACTAACCAAAACTGTTATCAACATATTTTAAAATTTTGGTTTCTATAAACTAATTAATGATACGTTAAATTATCTATCTATAATAAGTTTATAAAGTATATTTTTATATAATATTTTTTATCATATAGTATAATGTATATTACCGATATCCTTATTTGTAAGCACTGAATCGAATGCCAATATATTTTTAAATAAAAATGTATGTAATTAATTGACCATCTGTTATTATGCCTTATTTAAAAAATGAGAAAACACAATAATTTTGTTTTGTTCCTAGCATTTTAACTAAAGTTGGTTAAATCTATATTTACAGTTGTTATTAATTTTTAATTTTTAATATTACGTTAGCTAGTCATACATATTTGTTACATTATCTATTTGGCTTTCTTAGTTTCTTAGTGGGGATATACGACTTGAATAATCATTTGCATATATTAACAAAATATAAGATGTTATTAATTTTAGTAGATTATATAGTAGATTATCAATGTCTTTTGAACATATGAACAATATAAAATTAGATAGAATTTTGCCAGAAATATGTTTCCGTTGAGTTAATATCAACTATATTTGAATGACTTCTAAGAAGGTATATATAATGTAGTCTGTCACATGTTTAGGCCCATTTCAGAGTGAGAATTCCATTAATGATTTGTCAAAAACGAAACACCTATTAGTTCCATACCTTGTTTAAAGAGAATATTTATATAAAATTATAACTTTTTTTCATGAAACACAAAATTTGTGTTTTTTTGATAATTAGAGTAAGTCCGAGATTAATCCACATTCTACGTAGTTTATAGATTAGTTATTTGAGTTGTTAATCACTTCGATATTGAAATGGGGAGCTATACTGTAATCGTCATATTTAAAAGTAGTTGTGGCGTCGAATTTATTTAAATAGTGATTATAAAAACAAAAGAGAGCGATGTTACATCGGACGAATGACTTGGTTAGGACGAATGACTTGGTTGATTCAGTTGTTTGACTTTTTAAGAAGAAGAATATTTCCTTTTTGAGAATGTTATCTATAGCCTTACGTTGTTATCTAAGTCAATATACGTAGTTTTTCAGAAATGTTGAAATCATCCTGCAATTTAGTGTTGAATTTGTATATAATTATGAGTGCCGAGAAGTATTCAATGTGGTCTGAATCCAAATTAGTTAGATCCGCAGTTTTTAGAGTATAGAGATGTTTTTCTTAGGTAAAAATGAGTATCACGAATATTTTTGAACAAATTGACTTTAGTGAGATATGTCTTAGATCGTATAAAGTTAAGTTAGTTTTTATTTGGTGTATTTGTATATACGACTTTTTAATATAGAGGAACGTGACGGTACGTGATAATAAGTTTGAAAAGTAAGGAATAACATAGGAATTGAATTGGAATATGATAGGAATAGAATAGGAATATTATAAGAATAGGAATCGAATAATAATATTATAGGAATAGAATAGGAATCGAATAGGAATAGGAATCGAATAGAAATATAATAGGAATCAAATAGGAATAGTAATATGAATAGAATAGGAATAGAACAGGAATATAATAAGAATAGAATAATAATACGAATAGAATATAATAGAATAGGAATATAATTGAATACAATGTAATAGATCAGAATAGAATAGAACAATACATAATACAAATTCTTGTTATTCGTTTATTTACATTATTTCATCATGCATTTGTTATTTTCATTTATATAGTTGAACCGGAGGTAAAAAAAGGTAAATGGATAATTAACATTGATAATAATATGTTGTTTTAATTCTTAATTTAGTATATATTGACTTATTATTTGTATGGGACATAACTGGCCAACATTTGTTATCAACAATTTAAAAAGATGTTTCTATGAAATAATTAATGATTCGTTAAATTATAATACATATATAATAAGTGTATAAAGTACTATCGTTAAAAAAATAAAAATTATATCTATAAAAAATAATTATAAATTTTTGTTTTAATGAAAATATATGAAAGTATTATATAATATTATTCAAAATTCAGCATATTTCGTTCTTCAATTATTTTCTGATATTAAATCACATTGTTTGTTATGCTCGTTTCAAAATAAGACAAACAATGTTTAATAACAAATAATAAAGCTAATTAAATAAAGTCCTTCGAACTAAATCACCCTACTTTCACTAGAGATATATTTTCAAGTACGATCATAAC